>CAAKHC010010737.1:0-25525 GCA_901007825.1 Macroramphosus scolopax
TCTCTCTTTCCTCCCCCCTCTGCCCTTCTCCACAACTTACAGCGCGCTACCCCCTTATTTCCATTTATTGCATACACACTCATACACAACCCCCCCCCTTCTCCGTACACACAAACACTCACACACCCACACACACACACAAAAGACCCTAACTCAAACTGACTTAATTGGGCTCTTTTTGTTTCATGAAGCGGAGGGAGGAGGGGTAAATTCCGCCTTGTCTTGTCCCCCCACTTCCTCATTCCTCTCAGTTGCCAAGTGTCTCGCTCTCGTTCATTTCCCCTGATGATCTGAACTGGTCAAGTTTGGGTCGGAGGCGGCGGGGTGCGTTGGGTGGTCGGTGTTATCCTCCTCCGTCTATAAGCATACGCACGCAAGTAATACGGTTTATAAGGTTGAATGCAAATACTGATTTTTACAGTCTTGATTTCTTTGTTCCTGAAGCTGATCGCAGGATGTCGACACCAACATGAAATCTCTTCTTTCCATCCTCTTTACAAAAATCTGGTGGACATTTAACATCTCCGTCTAATGTCTGATAAACCACTTTGGTCACAATAGCATTCTAACGAGGTGGGACTGAAGAGAGAGGTTTCTTTTTTCAATTCATTATCTCAATTCTTCTATTAAAATTATGAATTTTCGGGCATCGAGCGGATTGGATCTTCGCAGATCTCCTTGATTGACTAAAAAGAACTAAAGAAAGACTTTTCATTCATGCAACCCGATCGATAAATTAATATTCAGCAAAAATGCTTTAAATCCACCACGGGAGCAAAATAGGATATTAAGCATCCTGTGATTTTGCATGTCGGACTTTTTACAACAGGCAGCCGAGTTTCGCTCGCTGATAACAAAACATTAATGCAGAAATTGACTGTAGCTGTGTTAATGGAATCAATGAATGAGTTGAGGGTGAGTATCCCTCATAAGCACGATGGTCATTAATTAAAACATCAACAGCGAAATAATTTTCCAAATCCATTAGTGATTCAGACTGTGAAATCGTCTTTCTTGCAAATCAAATTTTTAATTCACCGCTGTCTTTCTTACTTTCTCTCCGTCGCTCATTCTCTGCTAACTATTGCCTGAAGCATTGCCGACAGAGTTCCATATTCCGTGTCTGAAACTGTTATTACGGCGGCATCAAAAGCACTCTTGTAATGTGGATAAAACTTTTTAAAATCACTCCGATATCAGACCTCAGTCACTCTCGTCCATTTTACAGTCACATCACATTTTAGACGTTTTTTGCAATTTGATGAGGACTGCAAACCTTCACAAAAAATATCAAAATGTCTCCCCGGCATGACGTCTTTCACACATAATCAAATTTGTGAAAGATAATGAGGGCAGTCAGAGTCAAAAAAGGACTAAAGTCACTCATCTTGTTGATTTCATCCTAATTAATGAGCCCATTTACACTATAATATGGACACGTCAACCTACTATTTCTAAATGTCTAAATTGATGGCAATAAATGTTACCTGCAAATGAAAATCAATGGCACTTCCAGACGTCACTTTGTGGTTCGCCACAAATCTGTCAATTAATTCAAATGAATCAATCTAACTTTTAATTACAGGACGCTAAAGGAGATAGTTTGGCCTGAGTTTGCAAAACGGCTTGAAAACCTGCCGGTCAAACGTTACCTCACTAAAAGACAGCCTATTAGAAAATAATGTGGAATGTGGCAAATTGAGTAACGTTTAAAACTTAGGCGGCGTTTTTAAACGTGCATCGTGTCCTGTGAATGCAGAAACCGCTTGCAGTGAATCCTGAAATACACTTACAGGCTGTTATTGTTCCGTTCAGTTGCATTATGGACAGAAAAGTCACATCTGAAATATATTGCACGAGAGGGAGGCTGTACAGTACTATTCTATTGTTTGAAGGACGGATGCTGTAGCTGAAGGTCAAGGCCGGCTGGGAGGAGGCACGGTTTCGGAAAGAAATGCCTCCATACCGCCTACGATTCAGATCCCAACCACTTACAAGCGGGCCTCCACATTCCAGACCCTCTTTAGACTCTCCTTTGTTCCCCCATCCTCTTTTAGTTCCTCACCCACCTCTGCCCTCTCGGCCCCTCCCCCCTACAGATATACTCGACCCCCCCCTTTTCATTCTAAGCATGCCACTCCCCGGCTTCTTCTCCGTATAGGTGTTTGAACAAGTGGGAGTCTATGGGCTGTGCGTGAGTAAGTGTCAGTCTGCAGGCTGAAGTGCTGCATGTAGGTAGGCATTCATGGGGAGCAGTGGTTGGTGCAGCTAATGGCTAATGAAGTTCCTCTGCACCTCATAGCCCTATTAAACTGCTGCCCCCTACCTCTACCCACTTCACCCCCCACCTCTTGCCTTGTTTCTCCCTGAGGGAGCGAGTTGGCAGGGAGCGAGCTGGCTGCTATGGCAACAACAAGGAACCCTCCCTCTCCCACAGGTCTCCTTAGCAACTGGTAGCTTGGCATTGCGGTAATGAGTGTGCCCAGTGTGCCAGGCTTTGTGTCATGCTGGCGTGTGTGTTCAATGTACGTGCGGGTGTGCGCATAGGTGTGTGTGCGCTTGTGTGTCTGTTTTTGCATGCATGTGTGCTCGTCTGGTACAGTTTGCCACTTTAGGTGAGAGTTAAAATGTGTGATGACAAAGAGATGTGCACGCACGACTTGCTGCTGGTCCCCCCCAAAAAAATCATGAAGCTTATTTTATTCAAATGCGCGAACAACTGGCACTCGACTCACGCTACTTATCTTGAGAGTGTGTGTGTGTGTGTG
Organism: Macroramphosus scolopax; assembly: GCA_901007825.1. Classification (NCBI taxonomy): domain Eukaryota; kingdom Metazoa; phylum Chordata; class Actinopteri; order Syngnathiformes; family Centriscidae; genus Macroramphosus; species Macroramphosus scolopax. The sequence continues at coordinate 2,769 of CAAKHC010010737.1, forward strand.
TGTTTGTTCTGCAGATGTGTGCCGATTTTATTGTATTTGTGCGTTATTTCTTTTTACTCCGGTGAGATTGCAGCCATTCTTCTCGGCGCTGTGAATTCGAAGCAATTAAAGGGACAATCCAATGAATTTTGCATGCCATCTGCATTGTCGCCTATGAGCTTCCTACTCTGCTGAAATTAAATTAAATGCTGAGAATGATGTTTATTAAAGTGTGATCAGAGGTGTGCGCTGACCTTTAGAATGTGGGAAATGAGATTCTCATTGTTATGAATGAGATTATGTGGAGGCTGAGTGTGAAAAAAAAGCCTGGGCTTGCATTGATTTCACTGAGGGCCAAAAGATTCTTTGTATATAACAGAGGGGGGTGTCAATATAATCAAATCCACACTGTGTCTGTTGGCTATTAAGCGGACTGATACACAAATATAGACACACAGGTGCTCACATGCAGATACGCTTGCACGTGAAAAATCTTGCCGATCTTGTTAAAAAGAGCCGTAAAAGCCTCCCCAGAAAATGTGTTCATTTCGAACAAAAGCATGGCAAGCCCAGTGGAAAATGTTAGTTTGCTCCCTAGAGAAAGTGTGTGAAGTGCGAGCAGGCGGCCGGCCCCACAGGTGGCCAAGCCCAAACACCTGTTGTGTGAATCCTCAGTGGGTGGGTGTGAGGTCTGCCTACCTTGCAGGTACCAGTGGAAAAAAACAAACCCATGCTATTCTGTGACACGTGCTCGCTCATGTGCCCACACCTACTCCGAGGCTATGCGTGGTCGTCAGATGTGATGCCCAGATTGTGTCCCCTTTACGCCCACCGGAAACACTCAGCTGTCCCTGGCATCAGGCGAGTGGATTTTCCGATCCCCTGTCCGCGTCTCAGATGCTCTACTAATCTGTTAGTGTCTATTTTTACCCTGCAAAGCTGTGGCAGCCCTTCTCTCTCCCACACCCTGCCACACCAAAGCCAACGCTTCCCTTGGCACTAGGGTGGGCATGGCTGATGAGTCGCCAACCATTGGCTGCAATTAGTGCACAGTCAGGCAGGAATCCCCCACCAACTCCATTACACCCCTCTCCACAAGCCACTTCCTGATCTGAGGCTACCAGACGCACTGACACACACTTGCTTTCCATTTTAAGCCTTTTCATAAATGGCACTCCTGCAGTGTTGTATAATAATGGGGTCGAATACAGAGCACCTTTCACAGTCCTTGAATCACTCCACTGTGCAAACCCGGTCTATTCAAGTACAATGGGAGCCGAGGGAATGCACATTTAAATTGTACCTGCTCAGATTTGGGTTTGAGCTCATTTGATTGTCCTGTCTGTACAAGGACGGCTCATGGCTCAAAGTCCTCAAGCTCACTTTCCTGTAATGATCCCGTAAGAAATGAAAGAGTTTTTTGACTTCCTTCCTGTTGAGCTTATTTCTTCAAGAAGAAATTACAAACGCCGCCAATTCTCCGAGACCCAACGGTGACACACCGAGAGAGATACGGCTCCTAATGCCAGGTTTATTTCTTTCTCAACAAGGGCTATACTGTGTCTTGCATGCCAATGCAGTCGTGACCACTGCTGTAGAGGCGATGATGGCATGTGGCAGAGAAGTAACTGTTTCTCACCTCCTAATAAAAGAGACTCCGTTTTAATCTTTTCAATTTGATTTCATTCCAAAAACAGGCCTGTCTGCCCATCTGTCTCTCTTAAAGAAGCCTCCTAAAGGGATTTTAATCATCTGACTCTGAGCTTCTCAGGCAAATAGCTACATCTCTCTCTCTCTCTCTTTTCCACACACTCTCTCTCTCTCACTCTCCGCTCTCACACACATACCCACACAAGCAATTTCCAATGTTCCTCCTTGTGTTCACTGTCATAGTCTCACTTTTCTTCTCTCACTCTCTGATACAACATATTGTCTCAGCTCCATTGTGCCATATCTGTGCAGCCATTAGGCCCTTTAGTCCCTCTCCAAGTCCCCCTCAGACACATGAAATTCCCTCAACCCTGTCCCTATTAATCCACATGGCTCTAAATTCTTTATTTCCCTTCAAAGGGACAACGCGAGCCGTGACATCAATCACGGAAAGCGAATATTTAGCCGGCGCTAATTTCCACCAATAGCCTGGAGACAAGCTTAGCTGACAAAACTCATTCCTGCGCTGAACAAAACTGCTTGTGTTGAAATCTCCCCTCCCCCTGATCCCTCCTGCCTTCTGCACAGGCAAAAACAGCATCACAATAAACACAGTTAGTGCTTCTGTTACTCCCTCTTGATTTAGGCTCATCAAATGAATGTGCACCATAGAGGGATACCCTTTGACAAAACATAATGGCTCTATTCTGCATGAAATGGTTTGGTAATACCAGTCGAGTGTTGCAAACGGCTCTACCCAGTGCCACTACAAGAACAGCTGCTGTGTTCTTAGCTGGGCAAGCGCACCATGCTGCTTCACCCTTGAGGTTGTTTGAATCGGGTGAGTGGTTTCTTTTTGCCGGTTCCCAGACCCCACTCACAGTCCTTAGTTCCTCGCTCACAGTTCTGTTCGAGTGAGTGCACATTCGCCACAAGATGGGTTCTAAAAAACCGTTTGACCTGTTTCCTCGCCCCTCCGTGTGCGAGCATGTGTGCGGTAGTGTGAGTGGGAAAACCCTGAGCGGGTTCTGATAGGGGGATGGGGTGAGCGGGGGGCATTTTGAGGGCACCCCTTTGTGTGGCTCGGAGGGGCCCCTTTTGCTGTATCTTTATTTTCCCAGCCCTTACCCCCTACATCCCTCCGCCTCCTCCTGTACCCCCAGCGCAGCTGCCGCCATGCCAGTCAGGTTATAACATAACAACCCCTCACCCCACACGACATCTACTTGCAATGCTAATGCCTGATGGAAATCTTTGGAGTGATGTGGGATCCAGGCCAATTTTGGATAAGTGGGCAAACTCACTTACCTGATAAGCCTGTGGCAGTCAGACATTCTTTTGCAAACTGTGAGGATATGGCGTATTGAGCGCCCATATTGGGCTTATACGGCAGGTAGATAGTGTAGTTAGTCAGTCTTTGAAGTGGGCTAAGCCTCAACACTGATAGCCATTACATCTCATTGATTCCCACTCCGTAAACGGGCCTCCGCAATCCCTGAATCAAACTGCATTCGCACGGAGGAAGGAAGGAGGAATAATAGAGCAATTGATTAGTGTTTTAAACTTTCCAAAAGCTCGATAAATGTTTCTGAAAGAGGCTATTATGGACGAGTACCAGGAAACTGCTTCAGCTGATCAACAAATATTAAGCAATAATCTTTTTTGGACCGTGGAATTTGAACTCTTTAGTTATTTCCTCGAGACATTGAAAAATCCTTTTTTTCGCTGTTTGGCCGCCGCGGAAAGGAAAGTCGACATGTCAGATTTGTTTGAGAGGAGCCCATTTGTTTAATTTGAGGAAGAAGAAAAACCTAACCCGGTGGTGCTTATTGTCTAAATACCTTAAATCAGCTATCAGGATTTTTCGGCCTTAATGAGAGTTAAACCCAAGCTGATTGTTTTCTTGCGACCGAGCGAGCCTCATTCTCCTTAATTGGTCGGGATCGGTCCGTCTCTATTACCCTTATCCTCTTTTACTTTATAGTGAAATGACCCCCTTTTGACAGGATTTAGTTCTGTCTCTAGGTTGATGAGGGTCAATGTCCCGAAGAACAAAAAAAAAAAAAAGAACTCACATCACTACTTATAACTCCTTTTTGTTGCTATTTCATTTTTCAGTATTCTGGGACCAGGCAGTGCATCTCCCTGCATAAGCCCAGCCACTGGTTCATTCATTATTTAGAGCCCTCTCGACTAGGCCCATTGTATTAAAGGAGTATGATTTGAATAAGAAGTAGCTTCCTGGACCCAGGCGTGTGATGTGTGTGTTCCTCCCTGTCATTGTATGTTTCTGTGAGCTTGATTCGTCTGCCTCAACAAGCCAGGGGGCTGAAAGAGAATTTCCATTTTATGAATATTTAATACATAATAAAGTTTTCAATTTTATTCTATTCAATCCGTGCGGTAAAAGATGTGGCAGAGCCACCCCACAAGGACAGGACGCAGACTAAAGGTAGTTAATTCTATGGAATCATCAAAAAAAAAAAGATGGTTTATGTCGGCTGGTTGCCTCCGAATCAATAATAATCTACTAGATTAAAAAACATTTGGAAGCGTTTCTCACTGCATGCTACCAGAGCCTCATAGTGTCCCCTTTCACCACATCTCAAACTGCAGTATTACTATTGGATCATAGAATATCCAGGCTCTCCACTGTGTCCATGGTGACCTGGCATCGCTCCGTGTGAGACACCCAGCTGGGAGTGCCCCTGAATCAACTTGGGATTAGCCCAGGATTGTCTGGGATTACTCAGGGATAGAGGGGGATTAGTAGTGACTGCCTGTTTCGGGGGCGTGAGGGCCATAGCCTGGCCAAATTGCCCCTGACTCAGACTCAGGGAACAGGAGGCAAAACCACACCCACATTGAAACCACCTGCAGCCCGCACTATTCTTAGATTCTAAAATACACACAAAGAAAAGCATGTGGTGGAAAACTACATGACAGGAAGCCAGCAGCTCGTGATGGCGGTGATGCGTGAGCTGGCCACCGTCCGAAATCTCGCAAATCTCTCTAGCAGGTGGATTCATCAGATAAAGAGGGTTTGGGATGATGGCAAATCCCTCCAAGTTCAATGTGGCTGCTCTTCCCTCATATGGGGATAAATTGAGATTTGAATCAGACGGGTCACACAGAGTTGCAGCATGAAGTGGTTCGGCTCTGCGAAAGATGCCCCATTTCCAACCGGCTGTGGTGGAATGGCATGAAAGCTTACATATGTTTTAATTCAGGCATGCAGGGGATGATTTGGAGCAGTATGATAGGTAGATGATCCTACCGGGGTGAGATAGGGAGTTGGCGCGGCACGTAGAAGAGCCGTCAGTAGCAGGGAGCGGGCATCCCCTGCGGACCTGCACTGCCGAGATGAAAGGATGTTTAGTGTTGGAGCAGCAGCATCAAACAACCTCTTGCATCCTTTTCCCCCATCCCCCACTCTCCCTCCATCTCTCTCTCTCTCTCCCTCTCTTGACTCGCACCACAATATGATATAGTTCTGCCGTTGCACGTTTACCCGGTTGCTAGGTTACCCAATGCTGTAGGTGTCACAGAGAGATAACCCGAGGAGGCATTCGCAGATCACCTGAATTCAGTTCTCCTCCCATTCATGTGTTCTCCGCCGGAATTTGATTTATTTGTTTCCCTGCAGTGCAATTCAATGTGAATACAAATAGTACGCAACATAATGGAGATAGTGGAAGTGTGAGTACGCCTCAATCTGAATCAATCTAGTGTACCAGTATAGCCATAAACCACAGGAGGTGCTTTGATTTATATTCTGCTGCTTGGGCGTCGAATTGTCTGGCGCACGGCAAAATTCCAATGACGGACTCTATCGCATGTCAGGAACTTCACCATTCAGTAACCCTTGTGATGTAAATGATAATAGAAGAATATATCCTATGAATTATTGAGTCAGTGGTCTTACGCGCTGCTGAGGAGGACAATGGGAAAGTAATTGGTGACACACTACATAATTGAAGGCATAGAAATTGGAAGCAGAAGTGGAAAATGACTGTTGTGAGCACGGAAGTGTGTGAAATAAGAAAAAGGAAAATCAACACGTTAGAAATATGTAACACTCAAAGTGACAAAAGAGAACGAGGGATTGCAAAGAAGAACCGAAAAAAAAAGAAAGTGAAAGGAGGCGGTGGCGGTAGATTTGGGAAGGTGGGATACATCCATTAGCCTTCCTTGCCCCTGGGTCAATCTTGCGATACATCCCCCCCATTCAAGATACAATAGTGGAAGAGACAAGTTGGGCAGTAAGCCAGACTGGCACAGACATCAAACATACAGTACGTCCAACCACAGCAGCTCAAATCAGCCGGGCTGAGTGGAGAAGTAGAGGAGGACTGATGGATTGATGGGAATGAGAGTGGGAGGACTGACGTACATACACTGAGTGCCTAAAGACTGAGTCTCAGGTCATTTCAGGTTGGTTGAAGCTGACAGGGTGTTGCTCATTTCCAGCTGTAGCTGTCCTTCAAACGTGCTTGTGTTTTTGAATGAGCTCTTGATTTTCTGACTCTTTGGTTGACACTGATTGCACGGGGTGTTGATATAATAATAATAGATACGGAGGCCACCTCATGAACTGCCACAATTTCTCTATGGCTCAGCATGTATAGACTGAATGATTCATGAAGTTTGAAAAGGCCCTGGCAGATCACTCTAACGGAGTTTCTCTCTTATCTCTGCAGAATTCCATCCGACACAACCTGTCCCTCCACACGCGTTTCATTCGGGTCCAGAATGAGGGGACAGGGAAGAGCTCCTGGTGGATGCTGAACCCAGATGGAGGGAAGATGGGCAAGGCTCCACGCCGGCGAGCGGTCTCCATGGACAACAGCACCAAATATCTAAAGAGCAAAGGCCGCATCAGGGGCAAAAGGGTTGGACGTCCTGGTATAGGAGCTGGGTCTGCTGTTGTGGGGCTTCAGGGCTCCCCCGACCATGGCAGCCCACCACGTAAAGGCCTCCCAGGTTCTGGAGGAACATCCGGGACGGAGGGAGAGTTTGATGCTTGGACGGACCTCCACTCCAGGGCGAGTTCTTCAGCCTCCACCCTGAGTGGGCGTCTGTCACCCATCCTTGCTGAGGGAGAGCTGGAGGAACCAGAGGAGGGAGGTCTGTCCTGTTCCACCTCCCCCCACCTCTACCCCTCACCGACCAGTGCCCGCTCTCCATCCATGGGGGCAGGGAATCGTTGTCCGCCCCTCGAGCAATTGCCTCAGCTGGCTAACCTGACAGGTGCCATCAGTCTTGATGAACAGCTGATGGAGGACGGCTATCATCACCATCACGCACAGCAGCAGCTCCAACAGCATTCTGCTGTTGGTAGACATAAGCACCAAACCCCTGTCTACCACTACAGCTCTGGAGTGAAGGGGCAGGGCTCCTACGGTACAGGTGTGTATGGTTCAGCAAGCATGGGGATGCTGCGCCACCACTCACCCATGCAGACCATTCAAGAGAATAAGCCAGCAAGTTTTTCTGGAACCATGCGCGCGTACTCCAGCACCAACGCCCTGCAGAGTCTACTAACAGGGGGGTCAGCTGGGCAGCCATACTGCCCCAAGGACTTGTTGCTGGGACAGAAGAGAGAAAGCCATCCTATGATGGGTCCAGCTTGTAATGGAGTAGGAGCCAACCATCATACCCTCCACCCTGGTCACCACAACGGCCACGGCCACAGCCACAATGGACCTCATAGTCACAGCTCAACTCATAGCCATAACAGAACTCACAGCCATACTCCGACTCACAACCACACCAATGTAACCAACCACAACTCACCTCACAGCCTCACTCACAACAGTCACAACCTCGGCCAGAACCACAACCATACACCACCCCGGGCTCCGACTCTGACGCCATGTGGCAACAGCAACCAGCTGCAGACCTACAACCACAAAGCTCCGTACCTGTACAGTCCCCCATCACATGCCCATCTCCCCGCCTCCACCACCCTGCCCCCAAACCCAGCAGGTATGCTTGGCATGCCCCAGGACTCTTGTCATGTGGCTACTGCTCCACACCCGCACCCCCGTCACAACCATTACCCTGACCCACAACACCAAGCCATGGCCCATGGACCATACCACCATGGCCAGGGAATAGGGGGCAGTAGTGTTAATAGCAACTACCATGGCTATCACCAACCCCACCCCCATGAGAGACTACCAGCAGACCTGGACATTGACATGTTCCACGGGAGCTTGGACTGTGATGTGGAATCCATTCTCCTTCATGACATTATGGACTCTGGGGAGGAGATGGACTTTAACTTTGATTGCTCCCTTGCCCAGGGGGTGGGCATTGGAATGGGTATGGGTATGGGTGTGACCATGGGCATGGGGATGGGGATGAGTGGACTGGCCGGTCCACAGCAAACCCATAGCAACCAGAGCTGGGTTCCTGGCTGAGTTCTAGGACAACAAATCCTAATCTCACAAAGAACTATCCTACCCATAAAGCACTGTGCTCAACTGTGACATTCCTGACTTGACACAGAGACTATAGGACCAACACTCCTGTCTTTCTTTGCTGTCTTGACAATTCCTCTGTCACCCCTCCTTTTTTTTGATCACCCTTTCCCCCTCCCTGAGAGATCTAGTTCATGTCACGTTAGGTTTTTCCTCATATCAGCTATACTGTGATGACAATCTCAGCTGCGCTAACATCACTTCTCATCTACCATGAGAACTGAACTCTCAATGCACTTTATTGCAAGTAGGTCTCATCTCGCAGTGCAATGTGTTCACAGAGCAGCTCAGGCAGAGCTTGGCATGTTTTATGAGGTGGCTGCAGTATCTGAAAGGAACAAATGAGGAAATCACAAGCTCTGATAAAGTGTCAGATCTTGGCATTGAATTTAAATTGGACACTTTTTCCTCAAAGACATTCATTGTCGGCAGTAGGAACATTTTTCAGCGTATAAATCCCTTGGTGCATCGTCATTCGATCCTTTTAACTCAACATCCAAGACGTGGCCTGTTCCTTATTCCACAATTTACCAAAAATCTAAACACTTATTTAGGTCTGGTGCACACTAGAGGATATTCAGGATTTTTTTTAGGGTCTGTTTCGGTGCTCCTGACAATCTTGTTCCCTACCCGAGGCTGGTCGGAGGAGATTATCTGCCTAAATGCTCCAGTACTCTGAGGGGTTTACAGCATGATGTTAATGTTGGGTTGGGTCGGAGGGTCGGAATTCTGTAGTGGGAACGGAACATCAATCAGCGTCACCGACGGAATGGTGCATTAGCTTGTAGCTGTAGCTACATTAAAACGTTTTTTCCACCTCACCCGCGCTTATTCCACCTTCTTAGCTCGGAATCAAAACTCCTTAAATCATTGAGGACGAACATCCTCTAGTGTGCACCAGGCGCGATTCAATATATTTCAGTTAAATCTGAAATGGGTTAGTAGGTATTTTCATACAACAATTATATTGACAATGAAAGTCAAATGCTAATCAGATCCAATCAATTTCCCCCAAAAAACCCTGCAACAGCAGTCTTGTTATTTACAGCTTCATGCTGAGACCTCAGCGCTTTGACTTTGCTGTTGGATGCATCTCTCTTGGTTGAAGCATGTTGTCACTACATCATTAACCGCATTCTATCATTACCGGCTAGCATGCAATTTGGTGAATTAAAACGTTGTTTCACCTTGTCACACCTGGGCTTCTCGTGCCGGTTGGTCTTCCTCGCCCTCTATAAGTCACTCGCTCTTTCCGCCTGCCAGCGGAGACAAAGTGACCGTTACTCACGCCGGGCCATTAATGTGGCTTGATTGAAATTCAGCATCTTGCTTTTAATCTCCAAAGTGATGCGGCAGCGATGCATCATTATTGAGAATCTAACACATTGTCCTCCTATCTCTCACCCCGGCCGTCTGGGCAGCCACTTGCTTTCAACCAACTTAATGTGCCAAGAAAGCAAGACAAAACTGTGATTAACGCCAAGTCACTCTGCCTGCCGTCCTGCTCTGAGGAGGCCAATGTCACTGTCCGCTTGCCTGCTCGCAGAGGGTACAAATGGAAAAAATGGAGACAAGGATAGAACAAGTCTGTGCTTATAGTGGGATCAATCATAAGCCTCAGTTTCCATGCTGTTTGGGCGTGTGTGTCTGAAAACAGGTAGTGTAATTGTATTGTAAATCATCTCCATTTTCTGTATTTTGTGTTCCCTTGTACCCATGTTTTCAGTGCTTATACCCTGAGCTCCAGATACTTCAGCAGTGCAAAGAGAGAGATTAAAAGAGAAAACAGACAGCCAATCTGAGTGGCACAAGTCTTTGTCAATCAGGGTTGCAAAGCCCCACAGCCTCCCAGCCATCCCCCTTTTTTTGTGTGTTTATTCTGTCTTGTAGTTGTTGTCGTATTGTTGAAATTCTAAGGACCAACAGCGCTGAATTATCCGCGTACGGATGGAAATACTAAGGCAAAAATGATGTTGGTACTGCGGTATGACCTTCCTATGCTCCAATACCGTGCAGCCTCCCACACGTGCTCTGCTCAATTGTCTCTGTGTTTGTGAGTGGGGGAGCCTGAAGCTTGTTTCTCACTGGCCTTGGGAGAGCAAAAAAAAAAAAAGAGACGACACCCCTATTCTCCCGTTCCCTCGAGGAGACTCACCGCATTTAGTCTGTACCAAGTACGGCAAACAAAGGAAAATAAGAGGGGGTATGGATGGGAGGCGGGTTATTGTTACAGCCAAAGGTCAAGCACGGTACAGATCCATTACTGAGGTAAATACCTTTTAGCCACATGGGTTCCAGTTAATCTCCGGATGGAAAATGCGTGGAATTTTTCGAAGCAAATGGGTTTCTCAATGCAGTTATGTTATAATTGTGCTACAGACATTAGCAACGCCCTTCAATCGGAAAGAGAGCTATATATGATGTCTAATTTTCCTATATTTATTTATGAAAGAGATTGGTCTTTGTCACTCCTAAATGTGGTAGTTCTTTGAGTCGACTTCCTGTCCTCTTTCCCCCCCCCCTCCGCTTTTTAAGATGTCACTCTCCCCCTTTTACTTACTTTTATTTTGTACAAAATCTATATATTAAGAATATTGTAAAATAGTTTTTAAGATCTCAAAAGAATATCAGTTTTGTTGTCTATTTCTTTTTTTCAAGAGAATGTATCTCATCATCTGGTGACTGTTAAATAAATTAAGTTAAAAGAAAGATCTCGTTGTTTTGCCTTTTGTGGGACTGTGACCGTTTTTTCGGGGGAAAAACTCGTGTAAGTCGGAGACACCGAGGTGGGCTTTTCTAAGCTTACTCAGGTGCTCGGTTCTCTCATGTGCTTGTAAACAGCGGCTGCCAAGAAGAACATGTTTGCATCACTTGTAAATGTACTTTTATTGACTACATCGCTTCATATTTATTTAACAACCACCTCTTCGCTGTCGTGTTGCATGTGAAAAACAAAACAGATAAGAGGTGTGTGTGTGTGTGTGTGAGAGGAGAGAGAGAGAGACAAAACAAGGAGACCCCCAGACAGCCAGACAGACACTGGAGCAAAAGGTGTGTATGTGTGTTTGTGTCATGAGGCTTGTTAAGGCCTCATGAAGCAGCCTAGGTTGGCCGCAGCTGTCCCGGTCCCATCGGAGGCGTTTTCACGGGAGGAGTGTGCAACACTACTGTACAGCGCCATACTGCCGAGCCCCAGGGGAGGCCCAACCCCCCCCCCCACCCACCCCCACCCCCCCAACACACACCTCCACACTCCCTCAGACGTAAACAACACACGTACACATTCACACATGTACATTTGAAAATACCACGAATTCACACGTTCAGGACAAAGAGGCGCAGTCACGAAGAGGTACGCTCCGACGCGCACACGCAAACAGTCGTTTCTCACTTCGACGTACAGTTTTAATTGACTCCACTTGGCAGAGCCTCCGCGCGGGGGAAAGAAGTGAGAAGTGGAGAGGAAAGAGGAAAAGATATAGGTGTGGAGGGAGGACGCGGCGGGAGCGTATATATCAAACGTAAGACAGAATACTGTGAGAATCGTCGGAGGTATGATGACTTAAAAAATATCTTCTAATTCCACGATTAGAGCTAATTAGGAGTGTAACTGAGACGGGGAGTCTGGCAGACGGCCCAAGTCTCACTCTTTCCTGCCTTTCTCCTGAGAGAGATAGAGGTTGAAGCAGACAGGAAGGCAGTCCGGTCCAGGTGCTGTGCCTCGGGGAGGGCCGGCTCTTCTGTTCCTCATTATCAGAGAGAGAGAGAGAAGCTGTGTTACAGTGTCATTATTCATCCACTCAAGCATCTGGGAGCAGGTCCTTCCTCACTTGGCCCGGTTGATATCTTGTAGAGACCGCCCTTGGAGCTAAAAGGCTGGCTGGGGACACGGCTAACTGCTAACAGACAGACCCACACAGGCAAGGCTCCAGGGTGCAGATGTCCTTGAGTGCTTATGAGGATTCAGCAGTTCTCACTTTCCGGCTGAACTGCAGAGTGTAAAAACGCTATAGCTCCGAAATTCAATTGTCCATAGGAATGATAAATTCACCTCTGAACACGGGTGGAGTTTGATGATGAACGGCCTCCGGAATAAACGACTCGTCTCATCCCGACCGCGATAAAAACTCATTTTAATATCGACAATCTTTATTAGTTTTTAACTTATATAGTAAGAAATTACTAAGTGTATTCAGGTCTGACTTTTAGGGGTGTAGAGGAGCTCAAAAGAAGCGTATCCCGTCCATGTGGATGCCTTTAAAAGACACGTCTTTGTTATCTTCTAATGGAAACAAATCTGGCTCTCTTACTCTAATGAAGCCATATGATTCCAAAAAATATTCCTCCCAAGTGATAATTAATTGGGAAAAGAGCTTAAAGGACTCCAGAAGAGGATTCCTGCTGGCTAAGCTTTTAGAATTCGGTGTGTTTTAGAGGCCAAAGCCAGGAAGTTGCAGCAGCCTCGTTCTCCACTCCAGACTGAAGTGAAATAACAGGATTGAAGCCACAGTGAGACTCAAAAGAATTCAAATTAAACACTGCACTTGTGCTGCGACTGAAGAGAAAAAAAAAAAAGGCCTTGAGTCGTCACTGTGCTCTGTGCAGATTGTAAGGTTCATCAGAATTATAAACTTGGCGACGAAGGGAAGTTGAAAGGCAGTCGCAGTTCACAGGATGACGGGACTGAGACCTCATTCTGAGGGTTTCTTCGGCCTCGTTTAATCCCGGGTGAACCAACACCGGAGCGTTTACCTTCGGCGCAAACGCATGAAACACCATCTGGTTTGCCTCTTAGTTGTGTTGGAACTCTGGTGGGATCAGCGTGCAAACCAATCACAGGAAGCGTAGTATTTTATGCATTATTATATGGGTTAAAAATTCAGTTTTAGTAACTGGTGAACGAGTGTTTTCCCTTTGTGTGTTTCATAATGAATGTCGGGGGACAAACCTGAGACAAGACCCAACCTCTCCTGTGATGAGGCTGTCTGAAGACAGAGTGGATTCCTTAGAATGCCGGTGCTATTACATTATTTAATACCTGCAGCCTCGCCAGACGTTCATGTGCGAGATCCTCTAAAGTCTGCTGACGTGCTCGGAACCAGCCTGAGAACAAACCTGAGAGACGTATAACATAGTTCAGGTAAGAAGGCAACTTATTATTGAATGACATTTCCAACCACATGATTTTTTTCCATTTAAGAGTTAGGTGAACACAAACCGCACTAATTGGAGGATTTGAAGGAAGTATCGGTTTGACCTGACGAAGGGTTGAAGCACTCAGGTCGAACCAACCGGAGGATGAAAGACAGACACCAGAGAGTCATTTCCAACAGAAAAACAATGTCATCGTCTAATCATCACACCGATATAAGTGTTGAGGCAGAGATATTAGCAATTATCCCTGCTTTTAAATAGAAATGAGCTTGATAATTAGACACAGTGCGTTTCCAATGGATTGGCGTCTTTCTTCTTGCTTTCGAAGAAATGTTGTAATCGAGGTCTGCGGCGAGGTCTCCGAGACAGACGAGCCCTTCTTTCAAATGCAGCATCAACTAGGTTGAACTTGTCGAGGTGACAGATCCATTAATACGTTCTCAACCAAATCTACTAAATATAAAGACTTTTGGTTCACATGGAAATATGATCAAGTTTGAGCGTAATCGATCTCGACTTCGCATCACTTCAGCCGGCCGAACTTTCATCACATGGATGTGAACGGACTTTAAATAGGAATAATAGCTAGTATGAAATCTTTGGCAGGAGTTTGCAACAGACAGTGTTTGAGTTCATATTTAGGGAAGGCAGCAGATTATGATGACGTAATCAAGATTATTAGGTATCTACATTCTAATGTGGACAAACTGGGTCAGCTGGAAGTCGAGCGCAGCCGTCCGCCGCTTCTCTATCATACAGAGACCATCAGACATATGTAGATATCCCCAGGTATTAGAAACATGCCTGTACTCGTCTTAAAGGTCCATGAAATAGTTTATTTTAATAGTAAAATGGCCATGATAAATAAAATAAAATAAAATAAAATAAAATAAAATAAAATAAAATAAAATAAAATAAAATAATAAAATAATTAAAAAAGCCTATATTATCAATAAATGTGCAAGTAAATGAAATTGAAATTGTAGTCAGTCAGTCAGTCAGTCAGTTAGATTTAGTGAGTGAGTTAGTAATTTATTGTGTCCGTTTTAGTTTTCAATATATTCCACCTGCAAACCAAGTCTGACAGACAGACAGAACCCTGAACCTCCTCGGTGGAGGTGACAGTGTAACGCCACATAGGCCAGACTTTCTTCACACTCTTATGATTAGATTGTGAAGAAAGACGCCCTCCTTCATTTTCACTTTTGTTGGCTGTATTTTTCCCTCTGTTTTAAAAAAAAGTGGGTCAATTTTCAGACAAGCTAATGGATGAGGTCTGCATACAGAATACGTACGCATTCAATAACTCATTTTCTAGAAGTGCGTTTGATGCTGAATCCCACAGAATTAAAACAACAAAGGTAACTGTACAATCTGCTCTCTCAAAGCGCACGTCATCGTCCAAAAGAAGAAAAAAAAAACACATCACCGTGAAATCATCTCATCTCACAACGATTATAAGAAAAAATACCTATTACATAATCAAATTGAATGTCTCCGGGGTGTCCAGAGCGACTGACTTCTTCCTGATTAAAAGAAAATTACCTACCAGGAAATCCTCCTCTCTCTCCTTTCTGCTTTATTACACCAATCATTGTCCTTAATGAACCCAAATCCCCACCCTCTCACCTCTTGTCCCCGTTTCACCCTCCTCCAGTGGAGACAGACAGGACAGATCTAATCAGATCTTTTCCCTTCTCCTGATGCACTCGTGAGGATTGAGAGAAGACAAGAGATGTACGTGCGTGCAGGGGAAGGGGAGGGGAGGGGGGGTGACCTAACGTGGCGATGACACAATTAATTTCAAATTAATGCTCCTCCTGAGCATCGACATCAGCTCACCTCCCTCTTGTATTTCTCCCTCGCTCTCACCTCGCTACCTCTATCTTTCCCTCCTCTGTTCATCCTTTATTTCATCCAGCCTGCCTCACCCTTCCCTCCCGCCTCTCCTGCTCCTATCTAACCACACGCAGCCTAATATCACACATGGGAGAGCTCATCTCGGCGTTGTGCTCGTCTGCAGCACTAGCTTAGCTCACTAGTACACAGAGTGCTGCGTGGAGTGCTAATAGAGGCTGGGGGAGGGTGGAGGGGGGGCTGGCTGAGCGGGGGCCTGATTGGTGTCTCTAATTACGGCTTGATACTAAAGAGTAATTAATGAGTTTGTGGCTGATGGCAGCAGCTTTGGAGCGTCAGACTCGATCGCAGGAGATAAGAGCTGTTTGTGCTCGGGATCCCATGGGACGCAGATACATACAGGCACACGCATTAATAATGGGAGAGGGCTTACTGTTCTTAACAGCATTTTCATGAAGTACACCAAGAGGTGAATTCAGGTAAATGAACGCGTCTTATGAATTCATTCGGGGGAGGAGGGGGGGGAGATGATGTAGATTTCGGATCTTTACATGACATGATACAGTGTAATTGGTGAAGCAATGTGACTTCAGTATAGTCGTGACAAAGATGATTAATTGTCAAAAAACTGGTCTCTGCGTCTTGGAAAAGAAAAACATTGTCACTTAAGAACAATTTAAACAGCCGTTTGACGAGTCAGGTTTAATCTCATTATTGGCATTTTGCTCTTTCTTCCATTTATTTGCTATAAATCATTAAAATGATACGATTTAATGGTAAATGGTAATATATCAATGGCCAACTGACCGTCTCAATGTCGCTCACACTCACTCACCATTGTGGTCTGGTTTGGTAGATCAGCCATTTATTTTGTTTTTACACATTATTTTTAAGTTGAAAATATGAAGAAGATTTAAAAACAAAGGCAGCCTTTTGCATCTGAATGGGATTCAGCCAGCTGTCCATCAGATCCAACGCGAAGCCATTCACGTAAACAGGAGCAACCGCTCTGTTCGCCGAATGTCCCCACTCGCCACTCGCTGTTGGTCTTGACTCGGTTGCAAACAGAAAACGCTCCCGCTGCAAAGCGACCTGCCTCCTTGTGCAGACATCAAGAGCAAGTTCTGTCTTCTAATGACCCGAGTGAGTTAACAGTTATTTTTGAAAACCTGCTGCGTCTGCCAAAGGAGTTCCTTGTGCGTCGGTAAAACAGGGGGAGTGACAAAGCGCCCGTTACCTCACGTTGAGGGACGTGATCGTGTCGGGCGAAAAGGTATTACGATGCTTAAAGAGGGAAGCGGAAATGCAAAGCTTGAAGGACAATGTGTGTGCTCGTGACTGTGTGTATGTGAGGGAGGAAGCATGCTGAGGAGTGTCGCTAAAACAGGGGCAGCTGTAGTGTAGTTAATGAGGCCTGCAGTCGAAAGCCCAGTGTGTGAGCACACTGTGGCTAAGAGACAGACAGAGAGAGAGAGAGAGAGAGAGGCCGTGGATGTGTGTGTGTATTTGTGCGAGTAAGGTGAGTTACCCAGTGTGCAGTCTCGCTTGACCCTACGTAAGTCCATCACCGGGAGCGGGGCTCAGAGAAGAGAGCGCGAGGAGGGAGAACGTAGGGATAAAAAAGAAAAAAAATAGACAGTGAGGAAGAGTTTGGAAAAGGCGGGGCCTCTGACTCATCCAAATAAGTGGAGCAGACTTTCAGCATGGCTGCTAACAAGCTCTCTGTCTCTCTTCCATGCTTTCTCTCTCTTTCTCATTCTCTCTGCTTCCTTTCATTTGTCTCTATCTCGTTACCCTTCCAAAGCATAGACTGTATGCCGCAAACAAGTGGCACTTTAATGAACAGTGTGTGCGTGTGCGTGTGTGTGTGTGTGTGTGTGTGTGTGTGTACTGGCCAGGTTACCGTAAGAGATGCCACACAAAGGCTTCTGATTGTAAAACAGAGAGACAAGAAGAGACAAAGAAAGAAAGAAAGGAAGGAGAGAGACAAGCTCCAGCTTTTCACGGCTCACCCCGCAGGGAGCGGAGCTGACAAACGATAAGACGTTGACTGCCTTCATAGCTGCGCACTGGGCTAACTGCTAACAGCTGCCCCTTCAATGGCACCTTAATGGACGTTATGTGAGGGAAAGTGGCTTCTTTTTCTATTTCACTAAGAGTCAGATGAGACATCAATCTCAGGTTTGTGTCTCTCTCATGTGAAGTAATGAACAAAAACTTTTGCATAAATACCTGGCCTAGCATCCTTACTGGAAAGGGGGGGGCTCTGACTCAAGCCCCCCCTTAGTCCATCTGTCAACACCTGCAATATGTTTCCACTGTCATGTTGTTTTACCGTAGAAACACTGAGGTCTGCAGGTGCGACGTTAAAAACCTGAGCGTGCTCACTGTAGCCAGAGGCAACGCCAGAAGTACTGGGCGGACGGGTGAAAAGGGGGAGACTGACCAGCAAAATCTCCAACACGCGGAGTCACACCGGGGCAGTTCATCCGTTCAAGGAGATGAAGCAGCGCTTAATAAAAAATTCACAAAAGCAACAAAAAAAACAACAACAACATGCATCGATTCAAACGGCGCCTGTGTTGCAGCGTTTTGCATCAACCGACAAAGTTAGTTGTTTGTACAGCAGAAAACTGTTTCCCTTTACAGTTACCTTCCCCTAACCCCGACCAGTTACCGTCACAGCTACACCTCAGCATCAGCTAACAGACCCTTTGACAATTATCAGTAGGAGAAGCATCATATAACGCCTTAATGCATCACATTTCTCAGGTCTCAGTTTGGTCATTTTGTTCCCAAATATTCACCAGAGGCGACAATCTCATTGTTGTGGGTTTTTTTTTTTTATTCCAAAGGTGCAGCACACAGCCTTCCACAGCTTTATGGTTCATACTCTTAAAGAGAAGGACAAGTCATGTTGATTTGTGAGCTTTATGAGGATGCTTTCCCCTGCTCCTTTAGATTATATATGATGATCTACAGGAGGTGTTTAACCTGTAGATTATTATAGATAATCTATAGGTTCAACACCTCCTATAGATTATCTATGATGATATATATATATATATATATATATATATATATATATATATATATATATATATATATATATATATATATATA
This sequence comes from Macroramphosus scolopax, assembly GCA_901007825.1. NCBI lineage: Eukaryota > Metazoa > Chordata > Actinopteri > Syngnathiformes > Centriscidae > Macroramphosus > Macroramphosus scolopax. The sequence goes on from CAAKHC010010737.1 coordinate 21,017, forward strand.
TATATATATACTGTATATATGAATTTGTCCCTACATACACTCATTTGAAGCCTTTTTTAACAAATGAAAAATCCTCCTTTTCTTGGTGAATTCGGTGCCAGTATGTTTTCTCTCTATGAAATATTAAGCAAATGGAGAGACAAGCGGTGATGGAAGCTGGGAAACGTGTAACTGAGTACTTCTGGTGACTTTGCCAATGGAGAGGTCTCTCCAGAACAACAGAGGGCCCCCTGGTGATAGAAGGGGTCCCAGTGGTGGAGCTCCGCCATGGGCCTGCCTGCCAGGACATAAAAGGGAGCCTCTGCAAGCGGAGTGAGTGTGACGGTGGGATTTGGAGGGCAGATTTTTTTTTTTGTTAGCCTGTGAGAGTAGAGCCCTAACAGGGAGTGGAGGAGGGTGTGTGTGAGGGCATCCATCATAATATTGTCTGCCCAAGGGCCGGTTTCTCACACACTCGAATTATAGAGATAGCACTGGCAGTAGCACGGTGTCACTCAGAAATGTCGGCGCACAACATATACACAAACAGGAGTGCAAACACACACACCCATTCCCCACGAAACACAGCTCTGTATCCCCCAGACACACACACACACGCACACACTGCTGCTACACATCTCTTAAAGCCTCACACACACCCTTCAGACATGCACACGCACACACACAAACCTTGCCTTTCCCTATTCCCTCAGCAGCAGCAGCAGCAACAGTCTGTAGGCAGACAGGGTACAGTGTGTAATACATTGCAGGGTGGTGGTGGTGGTGGTGGTGGTGCTTCTGTGCTGAGAGGAGCAGTCCAGTCTAGACGGAGGCGATAGACATCTCATTAGGCTCTCGCTTGCTCTCCTTCCTCTACAGCACCCACCGGCTAGCAGCCTGTCCTTACTCTGAGGGCCAGGATAGAGAGGAAAGAGAGGAGGAAATGTGGGATAGCAGGAGGAGAAAATCAAAGAGGGCATGAAACGATGCAGTCAAGAAAGAGGGAGGGAGTTGAGGAGGAAAAAATTAGACAATGATAATAGCAATAACTGTCTTGATCCTCCAGGAAGCTCTCCTCCCAGAGGCTCTCTCTCTCTCTCTCTCTCTCTCTCTCTCTCTCTCTCTCTCTCTCTCGCTCTCCTTCTCATGCTCCTTCTCTCCTTCAGCCCCTCTGCCACCCTCCCTCCTATCTTCCCTCCTGCTGCTGTTTCACTCTTAATTAATTTCTCACTACTCACCAGAGCCCAGAGCTGCAGCTCCCCTCAGCCGGCCTCCGAGACTGCTCTCAGATCAGCGTTCCCGTTGCCTCACAACCGCAGCGGCTCATCTGTCTGTGCAGCGCTCGGCTTCAAATCAGTGCTGAAGGTAGGCATACACGGTGACATTGCCACGGGGGATAGATCCTCACTTGGATCAGTTTCACTTGCATAAGTCACTGTTAGGCCATCTGCTCTGTCAGTCCATTAGACTTTATGGGGGTCAGCTGATCTGTGTGGCAAAGTCAAATGGCCGGCACTCAAATAAGAGTGTTTTTCTTCCATGAACACAAACCTCTGTGGGTCTTTTCCAAACTACCCTGCTTGCTTATTTTTGGTGCTCATGTTTAGAAATCAAAAACAGCATTCACCTGAGAGACCGCTTGTGATTGGATCCCACGTCTCCGCTCTGTACGGACGTAAACCCGTCATTTACATCATCGCAATAGTCTGTTGGAAATTAAAAGGAGAAGAAGAAGAAATGAAAACGATACGGACTCATGTGCGCCAGGCAGAACGAATCACACAGGATATTTGACACGCTCGTAACATATGCTGATGGGCTTGTTGCGATTGCATCATAAAGGCTGTGAGATGTTAAAGGATAATTAGGGTTTATCAGAACTTTGAGCTAATAATTTCAAATGATAAAGATTTTGCACAACAAGCTACAAGATCAACACACCGACAATGCTTTGCAGTTGTCAGACCTTCTGCAGCACCAGACGAGTCTTGAAAATCACCTTTTTGTACAAAGTTCGGCGAAGAAGTTAACGTAAATGATTACCCAAATGAGCATTGCGCTGTTGTTCCTCACCTGTCTAAATGCCCACATTAAATAATTGTCTACTTGAGGCCGCTTATTGTGGCTTCTATTACCTTGTGCGGACGTGAGTGATGAGCCGGGTAATATTTCCCTCTCAGGACTTTTCACTTGAATGACTTCCAGGGCCCTTGAACAGGTGGAAATATCCACTTTCACAAGCAACAAATTATTAAAGAGCAGTCAAAAAATTATAAAGTTAATTTTCTGCAAAGGTCATAAATAGTAGATGTGCCTTAAAGTGCAGGTTTGAGCTTCAGCTCATCTTTTCCACAAGACATTGAACCCTAAAAACTGCTCCTGGCGGCGAGGCCGGCCCGCTGGCTGTCGTTAGGACGGCCGCAAATGAGATGCAAACTGCACGATAGTTTTCCCACCCAGGGTGACAAGTGCTACATAAGATGAAACCATAAATGCGTTTTCTTTTTTCCTCTGCAAAGATCCGCAATTCTGTTGGTTTGTTTGACCGTCTGTCAGGAGGATTGCAGAAACATTACCAGGCCGATTAGTGGAGGGCTGCAACATCGGCAGAGGAGGAACATTAAGTTTTGTTGCAGGTCCATTAGACAAAGGCCTTGGCGGAGGTATGTGCTCTACGGAGTTCCCTTTAAGTTATACCTGTAATCACCTTGTGACCCCATGGCTTGTTTCCCCCTGGGGGGTCTCTACCCCAGATTAGGAAAGACTGAGTTACATCCGTCAGGGTTTGCAACCTGGCTTATTGGATGAGCCTGAATGTGGATCTGAATTTGGGAACAGCACGGATCATGTTGCAGAGAGAAATACCCAATGCAGACTTCGAATCTTGGTTCGGCACTGCCTGGTTTGACAGTTTGATTCGAGTTTTGCGAGCCTGATGTGTTGCGATGGACGGACCTCAAAACAAAAAGTCATTCAACTCGCTACGCCATGATCCATCAGGCAATGCTCGGTCAGACGGCGTCCCCTTTCTATCAATCCCCGCCTCCGGTAACCCCAGAAAGTTGGCTTCTGTTTTAGTTCCAAATTTCTGCACTTGTCGTCATTTAGCTTTCCGATGGTCAATGGAGCAACATGGTCAGGAGATCGTAAAAAAACCTGTGACTGTTTACAACCTCACACACACACACACACATATACACACACACACACTTGACCTCTGACCTTTGCCTTCCTCCTAACTCCCAGCCCACGGTAATCCCTGCCCTGGGCTCACCCTAAAGCCATTTTTGCCAGCTATTTAGTGCATCAAGAAAAAAAAAGGACGGGGCCCTGACCTCAGGTTTAGCACCACCCACACACATACACACACACACACACACACACTCTCATACCCCACAGCGGTCTTGTGTCTTCCCTTAGCAGAAATTCCTTCCGCAGAGATTTCCTTATTTCTGAGATTCCTGTAGCAGTAATTGTTGGGTGAGTTGGAGGTAGGACGGTTGGACCAAGAAAAAAAAGCAAGAAATTCAGCAGATATTCTCAAGGTCGCCCTGCAGTGTGTGAAAAGAGAGACGGATGGAGCTGGCAAGAAAATGCATGGACGAGCTCAAGGCCAGTTGTGTATTGTGACTCTACTCAAGGGAACCAATTGCTATTGGCCTTTAGGTTTGACCTTTAACCCCCGTGGCCACCAATTGGGCCACAGAGTAAATCCTAGTGCTGCACTCTCTCCTCTCCCAACCCGCCGATTCACAATGTTTTTCTCGACATTCGGAGACCACTTAGCTCCTCTCTGTCATTCAGTGTCTTACCTGGGTATTCTCAGGTTTTAGTGGTAACCTGAATTCTTGAATGTCACATGTTAAGGTAAAATATTAAGAGAAACAGCTCAAATCTGTCCGGAGAAAACCGGATTTCTTGCTCATGCATATGCTCAACTGCTTTTTGAAAAGTGCCTTGTAGTATAATATCGGGCGACGTCTTCGGTCTGGCTACACTTGAAAACTTTAAATAATCATGTCGTGCCATTGTCTCCCCGCTTCTCCCCTTTGTTCTGTCTATAGCACTGTTCCTTCCCTCTCCAATATTACACTCAGTTACTCTTCCCATTGGCTGGTTGAGGTTTCTGTCTGTCTGATAAACCCTCATTTACTCCTCTCCTCTCCTCCGCTGCCTTCACTGGTTAAATGAGCCACAGGGGAGCATCAGACATGCTATAACCTAGCAGCTGGAGCTTCCAGCTGGGTTAAGAAGGGGAAAGAGAGGGAGAGGCGAAGAGAGAGTAACTTTCTCCTCGTGTAGACGGCGAGAAGCAGGGCCTCCACTTCAGTGGTAGAACCTGAAGCGTTAAGTCAAATGTCCCTGTGTGACTACACTAACAGTATGGTACAGAAAGTGGAGTCTTCTACTAACTTCTGTGCTGCTTCTCCGCAGCACACACACTCCAATCCAAGTCATGATCCAATGTTGGAATATACTGTTTATGCGTGTGCATGTAACGTAGTGATGAAAGGAACTCAAAGCTAGGAG
>CAAKHC010010737.1:25882-36337 GCA_901007825.1 Macroramphosus scolopax
GTCTTCTACGAACTTCTGTGCTGCTTCTCCGCAGCACACACACTCCAATCCAAGTCATGATCCAATGTTGGAATATACTGTTTATGCGTGTGCATGTAACGTAGTGATGAAAGGAACTCAAAGCTAGGAGGATAAGTTGAATTTAATTTAAGCTCTAGTTTTCCATAATGAAGAGGAGCATAATAACAATTAATAGAGGAACCTGTATGATGATATAAACATGTATAAAGTACATATACGTCTCTACCTTCATCCTTGCTTGTTGTTTGAAGCCCTATTAGGGGCATAAAGCCTTCACTCAGCGGTACCATATTCCAAGCACTTATATTATATTTTTGTCTGACACTTGTGTGACATTTTTAACACAAAAGAAGCGGAGCTGTAATCTCCCCTCCTTCCTCCCTGAAGGCCTCTTTATGGCCGAGCTGCAGTCCAGTTGTGAGTCACTACAATCAGCTAAACGTATCTACAAAGAAATCCAGGACCGCTGCTTTTCTCACGGGAAAGCCTACTGAATTCTGTACCTCAGAATGTGGCCCGTAACACGTGTCTAAGTGTATATATTTTGCAGGTAATGCTGTTCGCCGAGCTCCGTGCCGATCAGCAACCGGCCTGACAGAAGTCCCATAGCTGCTCCACCACTCCTGCGTGCCGCCTCCCTCACTCCAGGTACCTTAAAGGAACATTTGGGCTCATATAAGTGCACAACTTCAGTCAGTTTATAAAAATTTTCACGTGCAAATTATATTATATCTTTAAACATCGTCTTTTTTTCCATGGAAGATCCCAAAAAATGTCTTGAATTAGAATCTGAATAATAGGACTTTGGTTACCGCTGGTTAAGCAGTTTAACAAAGAGTAGCCGAGGAAAGACACCAAAAAAAGCTTTTAACCAAGTATTATGGCAGCTTCCCCGGATGACTCAGCAGCCTTAAGCTGTCACTTTTAATATAATTGTCAGTCAGTGTAAGTCAGATAATAGTATAATAACATAATATGTTATTCATGGGGTGTAATAGGATTGAACCGATGAATTAGCCAACGAGCCGAGCCGTCTGGCTCCGGCAGAGGAATTACGTAACCGTCCTCAGAGTCCTGCAGGTGGAATGGTGACACAAAAGAGGTATATTAGGAAAGATAGTGGTGGTGGTGGAGTTAATCCAAGTAACTTGGACTATTCTGCATGAGCCGAAATGGGCTCAAGTCTTCATAGTTAAAAATCAGTTGAGTTATTTTAATCTTGGATTGCTTTATTTGATGCAATTATCATTTAATGTTTTATGACAAGTCTACCTCGCCCAAATGTGCATCATGAAAGCCATTTGCCTTCAGCACGGCATCCCGTGGGATTTTTATCCATTCTTCATGTTCTCACATTTAGAATAACATCATTATCGCATTTAGGAAATGATATCGGATCAAACTGCTGTCGAGAATCCCCCCATGGCACCGCGTCCATTATGATTCCAGAAAAGACCCGATGTGAACCTAAATCAGACCTCCTATTGTGTACCGGAGAGGGGAGGGGGAGGAGGGGTGGAAAGGTAGGGAGGTCGATGGTACAGGCCAAGCATGAGCAGAGGAGCAGGCCAAGTAGACAGGGACTGCTCCCCAACCTCCCACCCGTGAACACTGACACTAATTGAGAGGTCTATGAAATATAGATGATCCCTGCGGTACCGCCCCCCCGCCCTCACTCACCCTCTCCTCTCCTCTGTTCCTCACATCCTCTGTTTGCCTGCTTGAGTGACTCGAGCTTAAGATTGCATGCAGACGCCTTGTTGGCATGTGCATGCACCGCTGCACACTAGGTATATCAGGGATGGTCCAACGGACACGTTCGGTCAGCCCAGTGGGTCATCGTGCGTTTCTGTGACGGAACATAGAAGGAGGAGGATTATAATTACCTGTAACACGGACAAACGAAAGAAGAACGTAACGTCTGTACAAGTCTGCGTATAGCAGGGTCTGAAAAAACATCCAGACAGAAACATGAGAACGATCTCTGGAATCAAATATTCCCTTTCTTGAGTTCTGGCGCTCGGTTTGGGTTTAGTTTGAGGTTAAGTTTCTTTCTTTCAGTCCCTTGTTGAACACTGCCCACATCAGAAGGGGCGTGTTGGTGGTAAGGAGATTGTTTGATTATCTGGTGGTGAGAGAAGATGCAGTAACAGGGAAACATACAATCCAAAGATGCCCCGTTTGTTCCCACAGCATCGTAAACTGATACAGCTGACAGAGTAGAAGTTTTATTGAAAACTGTATTTCATTCCAGTGACCTTGATTGACCCCAAGTGCGCCCCCCCCCCCCCTCCCACACACATACACAGACACACACACACAGAAATATGATTATTTGATGAGCTGGGATGAGACTGTGTTGGTTTTGACGCGACTCTTCACACGATCTATCCATGCAAAAAGAAAAATCACGTCCCTTGGTCTTTTAGTTCCGGCGTGATTGAGCAACTGAGGTCTCATATCTTATATTAGATCCTGATTTTCCACACAAGGTCAGGAGCATGAGACAGTGCTGGGACAGTCAGGTGAGCAACACTGCTGACCTTATAGCCTCGTGTGAGGTGGAGCGCACGGAGGTCAGAGGTTAGTTTGTGAAGGTCTTCACAAGTGTAATTATAAAAAAAACAAACGCTTGTGTCTTCAGAGGAAACACGAGGATGAAGACGTCATTAACTGGCCTCGCGGCTGCAGAGAGGACAGATAAAAGCCCTTTTCTACTGTTGTTATTTTTGCACATTCATTTGTATATCACCTCTTTTCCCCTCTGTTTTCCTTTTCAGCCTCTCAGTGTCTCTCTCTCTCTCCATCGTCTCTCTCTCTCTCTCTTAGCTAACCTAAATTTGGACATCATTTTTACTATCCTAATACATGCAACTCATAGAGTAATATGAACTATTGGGATTATGAGAAATAGTACCTGTATGTGGTAATCACATACGCTCCCTCCTGGCTCAGCTTTCGAGAACTCCTGAAGAATGTTACTATCAGCACTTTGCCGTGGCAGCCAGTCGTCTCCGCGCTCTCTCCACCGGCTGGCTCACATACAAGTGGGAAATCATGCCTGTGTGTGAGTGATTGTGAGCACATGTGTGCACTTGACCCCCGGAGTACATACGTGTTTGTGCTTGATCAGCTGAAAAGCCTGGCGTCAGTCTGATGAGCAGTACCGGCTGTCGCCAACAGAGGGGGCTCATTTTGTCTGGATACGCGATATGTGAGTGTTGGTGCACAAACCCTGCACTCTGTGTGCCCTCTTCGCGATGCTAGGTGAAGTCGGGGTCAGCCATGCGGTCAATTGCACCTGTGGGGAGAACCATCCTGACTCCAGTGGTGGTTAATATCATTATGACCCTGCTCTGCATCTGCAGCAAATTTCCCAGCAAATGTCAAAGCTTAATTTGATTACAGGTGAGTGTGCGAAAATCAATAAAGTGAGCAACAGGAGAACGTCAAGACGTCAGACTGACACGAAGGATGAAAGAGTGTCCTCTCTTTAACACTTATTGTCTCTTCTTTGTCTCTGTATTTGTTGTTTTACATGCTACCACACTATGAATTCTCTAAATAGACATACAGGTTTATTATTTAAATATTAAGATATTTATCTGCCCTTAATGTCCGAAATATATTTCTTTGTCTGACAATGTATTAGTGTCGACTCCAGGATGGCAAACTAACTGATACATACAGTTACTGAGCATGTGTACTAACTTCTATTGTTGGCCACAGGAGGGTATAGACAGTTCACCTCCACACGGAGCTGCCTGCTCCTACGCTTCCTTTGCTGCTTAGGAGCTCAACAGCTCGGGTGTTAAGCACCCAAAGGTTCACGCTGGACTCCCGATGGACTCCCCGCTCTTCTTCTGGCATTGCCACTGTGTTTACCTCAGCATACCCAAGACATATGCACAAGTCTTGAGAACTGAACGCGAGTCTCTGCAGTGCTGGTGGAGTGTTTTGCCCGATGCCACAGCACAGTGCGATCACTGATCTCAGCTGACTCCCAGACAGACTCTCCTGCTCCTCACATGCATTCAAGTAACCATGTTACAGTTTGTTCCCTCCAGCAAACATATGAAGGAGAAAAAGATTTCCCATAACTGCTGAAGGGGGGTGTCGGAGCCGGACTGATCCTGAAGCATTCCAGTTTCTCAACCGACATGTAACCATTGCGCATGTAGGACAAATGCTCTGAACAGAGAATGTAACAGGGATTTATCCTGTTATTTAAAAAGTAATCCATTCTAAAACTAATACTGATTAATCTCTGTAAGTCTAAGTAAGTCAGTTTGCACAACTGAGCATTTGACTGGTTGTGAAATTCAGACACAAGGACAAGCCACAGGATTGCGTGACAAAGTGGTGGTTCGGCTACATGCTGCAAATGAGAAACTTATGGTTGCGAACGGGAACCGATGACCTGTCGACCGCTGCAAAGTCACTCGACTTTCTTGCTATTTGCTGACGTCGAACGTTGGGTGTGTGTTGTATCAACTCAAAAGCCTCTTGAAATCTCGCTGCGTATCACACAGAGGGAGATTTTGTGCGTCTGCAGAAGGTGGAAGGAGATTGAGAAATCTTTTTGACGGGCTGGGATGAGATGACAGTAGTTTCCTGGTAAGGAGAAAAGTGTTGTTTCTCGAGAATGCTGACCTCAGAGGTGAATCCCCTAAATATGCAAATGTGGATGCTGATAAACTTGCAGCTGTAGTTTCTCCCTCCCAAAAGCAGTAGTAGCAGCAGTCTCTCCCCCCCTCGGTTTTTCGTCCTCTCTTTCTTGCCCTTCACTTTCCCTCTCCCTGCTCAGCCAGGTTTGTCGTCTGCCACTGTGGCAGGCTAACACTCTGACAATGCAGAGAGTTGAATAATTGATGTGTGGATGTGAAAGTTTGATGCCTGACTCGCGGGCAGATTGAACCTGCAGGCAGCATGCCTTTACCCATCAGCCAACTCCCCTCTCTTTGCCTCCCTCAACACTCCTACACACACACACACACATACACACACACACCTCTGCATACAGTACGTATCTCCCAATGGACTCCTCCACTCCCTTTCTCAAACTCATTGTAAAACCTCTCAGATATTTGTTGCAAGATTCTGTAACTGGTCTACAAACAAAAGAATGTGTTGCACTTCCACTCATACTTGGGCTCAGACAATGATGATACTAATACTGATGGAAGACACCAATGCATTTACTAAATACAGAAAAATAAAGTGCACATAAAAAACTCCATGTGTGGAGATTAAAACATATTAATTCATTAAAAGTAACTTAAATGAAAAGTGTTATGCAGCAATTCGGAGTTACAATGATCATCCTTTGACCCCTGTTGCATGTAAACAAGACTGCATAACACAATATGGAAAGGTGAAAATACATACAAGGAGATATTTTTTACTGGATTCATGAGACTGTGACTTGTACAGGGTTATTGATTCTTTCCCTCCACAACTACGACACTGAGATGTTCTTACATTCTTCAAACAAAAGAAGCCACTAGAATACTAACATTACTCCTGAGTGGGATATTGCTCGTTTGATATAATTTTTTACTGTATTCATCCACCTCAGATGCTGCGAATTTACCACTTTTAAGTTGCTCATAAACGCACCATAACATATTGTGGTTTGGAGGAAAAAAACAAAACAAACAAACAAACAAACAAACAGCCCAAAACCCAAAGATATTTAGTTTAAGGTAATTTCAATGAAAATAATCCCCACATTTATGAAAAAACAAATCAAAAAGGGGCTTAATTAGTAGTTGCGTGGATCTTCCCAGGCCCCCTGAACTACCCACAATGTTCCGTGCAACTGGTTTACTTTCTACCATAAACTAAAGTGAATAATGTTTTGTTTTGCTAAAAACAAGCCAGCTAGCTTTAGCGGTTGACCACACATCAACCAACCCTAAACATCCAACACTTCTCCTATTTGTGTCTTTGTGTCTTTTTAGTAGATTAATTACAGATAATATAATGGACCCCCTGTTGCTGTGGCTTCGAATGTGAGGCCTGCTAGCTTGCCTCTAGCCTGCTAACAGAACCGCTTGTGGCGCCAACCATCCGTTCAAGACACAAGCAGGTCTAACAAACTGGGTAAGAACTAAACATTAGTGTGATATACAGCCTCAAGTCGTCTCTGTAGTTTTCCAAAACTGCTGTTAGCAGAAGAAAAAAACATCTTAGCTATCGCACCTTTAAGCATTTAAGTCACCGCTTATATGCTCAGATTTAAAACGCTTCCATTTAAGAATAATCTACAAGGCTTCCTACGTGTTTGTGCTCCTTTAAATATACTGTGGAAATTACAGTTTATAGCCTGAGGATTTTGCGTCTCATATTTCTCCCTCAGGTCATAACTGAAACGGGCCAGAAGAGCCTCCGTGAACTCTGCTTCGTCTTAATGGAACTCAAATGGCTTAAAGCGGCAGAAGTCGGTCTCCAGGTGGGTTCAGCCTGTTAATGCAGAATCTCATGGCTGGCTCAACAAAGGCTCGCCCTGACTTCTATCAGTGACGATTTAAATAAGCTTTAACTTATGTGAACTCTCTGTTTAAATACTGGACTCCTGCTATGTGGAGTGTGCACACACAAAACGGATGTTTTAATTTATTGTTCATAAGAGTTAAAGGTCCATTAATCAAATGAAAGCTATCAATAAATTGGTTGTTAATTCAATTAAATCCTGTTCGATCACAAGCTGATCCAGAAGTACTGGCACTTTTCATGCTTACTGATGATTGCATCGATGTGTGTGTGTGTGTTCACTGTGCTTGTATGCATCGTGATTTACGGGATGACTACCTCTTCCTCTCGCCCTCCATCTTCCTCTCCCTCTGCCTACTGTCTTCTGTATGTGAATGTGTCATAGAGAGGAGACATTAGGACCCTCGCTGCTGATTTATTCACGATATGACTTTTAATATCATTTACTGGGACATGGGAGTCTGCATCTTAAATAGGCCTGCAGGCGCCTTTGTGTGCCGGCGCGCATGTGTGTGACGGAGAGAGAAAGAGACAGAAAGCGCTTAAATATGCATTTGGGTATATTCGTGGGCACATACAAGTGTATATTGGCACATGCACTTGCAATTTCATTGCCGTGTAAGGACATAAAGGATTTATTTTCAGATGTGATGAAATCGGGACGAATTCTGTTTGCGACAAAACTGTGTTTGGCCCAGTGGACCTCAGGATGACCGCTCGGGTTCTGATTGAGTTATCGGACAACAGCCATGTCATTGTGTAATGGCTAACAGCAAGCGATGGGGGCCAATGCCAATCTGTTTTGCGCATTGGGTGTGGAAAGGAATGTGGGAGGTGGTGTCTAGTTTCTGTGGTGGCTTTGTCAGCCAACGTGCATGCTCGCTTAGATGTATGTGCGTGCTCGTGATTTCATTAGATTTACTGCGATGAATTTGTTGCGACACGTTTGACAGTTTCAGTAGTAAAGCCACTAAATGCTGCCAAGACAGGCATAAACCCTGCGGGCAGTTTGGTGCCGAAACTACTCTATGTTACATCCTTACCAGATTGATCAATATATATATGTATAGATAATATTTATATACATATATCATATAAGGGCCAAAAAACATCTTCACATTGACTTTTTGATCAATTAGCAACATATCACTGCTGTTTTTTTCTTGACTAACCATACCTATTAGTGACTATAATTAAATGATGAGGAATAGGTGGGTGGATGGAACAGGAGGCAGACAGAGAAGGAGGCGGCTGGAAAGCGTGATTTAATTTGGTTATGATCTAATTTGCTTTGATTAAAAATGTATGCAAATCCCTCTTAGCATAAGGGATCAGCGAGGAGAGGCGACACCTCTCCTGCTCCTTCTCTCTCACTCCCGCATTCAGCCCCTCCTCCTCTTCTTCTACTTTCACTTCTCCTCCTCCCACTGTCTGCGGCCACTGAAGTGAGATGTGTGAATTGGAGAGTGCGGCGTGTGCATGTGTTGTCGGAGGTGTATTCTTATTTAAAACGATGAGAGGAACCCACTCACTTTGGGTGTTATTGCACCTCATTGTTGTTGCGTGAGTGTGTGTGTTTGTGTGTGTGTGTGTACACAGGCTGGCTCTGGGTGTGAGATGGTGCTGTGAGTATGTGTGTGCGTTTGGCCTGACCCCGTCTGCCAGTGAGCCCTGTGTCAGAGTGACTTTGCCAAGCCGCACATGTCTCCCAGAGGTTGATCCTCCCCATGGCCCAACACTGAAGGTCACACTGCTGAACACCAGCTCTGCTTTTCATTACCCTTCCTCTTACTTCTTCCGGATCTCTCTGCCTTTTCTTTCTTCCCCATCCTATCAGTCACTCATCCAAACTCACTCACATATGCGCTGTCAAAACTCTGTCTAGTTTGTCTTCTGCGCTCGCGGGCAAAGACAATCTTCAGCCGGAGTGTACTTGTGTACTTGTGCACCTGTACCCTGAACGCCTTTGTGTGTGCGACTGTGTGTGCTTTGCCTGCTCTTCTCCATTGTGTGTGCATGTGTTTGTAATTCTATTCTTTGTGTATAAGGAGCAAGTCAACTCGGCAACTGCATCTATTTGCATGGGGGCTCATAGTATTCTTGTCACTCTCAATTTTCCCACCCCTGCACTCTCTCTCAACCTGTCACCACTGCCTCTCCACGTTTACTGTAATGAACTCTGGTTTGCCTCTGTGCTCTCCCTCCTCCTTCTCACTTTTTCCGTCTGACTCCAGGCAGAGAGCCAATCAGAAGTTTAAACAGACATCCAGCTTTTTTTTTTCGTCAGGCAGCCATCCATCAGTCATCTAACCTGTCCCGGTTTAACACCGGCTTCCGTCAACCAGTCGGTAGCAGAGGTGAGTCAGTTAGCTCGCTGTCATTTTAAGAAGATGATGAACTTGCTGATCAGTAAGTCGACAAAACTGATGAGTCGGCGAGATAGTCATTAAAGGTGGGGACAAATTCAAGCCAGTTAGTGTAGACATATAGGACATTAAATACTACAATGTGGCATTTATAGACTCAAATCTGCCTGTTGTGACCATCAAGATTATTTTAATTGTGCTATAAGTTTCAACCTACCATAGGGTCCAACCTAGTATGTGTGTGTGGTCAGTGTGTGAGAGGGGAAGTCAGTGTGTGCAAATTCCTGGATATTAAATTCTCATGTGTCATAATTGTTGTTGTGTACCAGGGGGGCAAACCCGACTCCAAAATAGGTCATTTGTGTGATTCGTCAATCCAGCTAGATGACAATGAGATGATGGCACTCGCTGCTACTTGTGAGTCGTCAGGATGTGCTCCTGAGAGGAGAGCCCGCACAAATCTTACAGCAGCGTTATGATCACATTAATTGGTTTATATGCCTGGTTTCAAAGTGGGGGCTGGGGCCCCCTGGGGGGCCGCCGGGGGGAACCTCAGTCAGGGGGAGACGCAGCAAATTGGATTGAAAGATGATGGAAAATGATAAAATAAAAAGACATTTTAAATTGAAATAGGTGTTTAATTGTTAATTTTAACATAAAATATCCGTCAATCTATTTTATAATGTCTATTATTAAAAAAAAATTGCCACGCCCATCTTTCTAAAAAACTATATTGCTTTAATATAAATATATATTTTTTAAAGACATCTTGCAATAAGGGGCCTCAGCTGGAAGCGAATGCTATTTGGGGGGTCTTGACAGGGAAACATGAAAATCACAGGTTCATATGACGATACATGAATTAGTTGTTCTGATTTATCGAAGTCAGCCATCACCAAGACGAATGTTCATTTTATTTCCACCGAGACGTAAGCTACTTATTTTTCCAAATTCAGCTCAAAATTTACAATGTTGGGCTCCCGGAGTTGTAGAGCTGCTCATCCACGCCAACATTTTGATGCTAATCACAACATGAATTAAGCCCGAGGGCCAAAGTGTCAAATTATCCTGATTGTTGGTCCCTGATTCCTTCATGCTATGATGACATTAGCCAATGCTAATGATGTCATAATGAAAACAACGTAATTAAATGATTTGCTTTTGGTCATTTAGAATCAGATCCTTGGAACTCAAATGATCTGTGTTGGTTGGGCTGTGTCAATCAGTCTGTTAGTTTAAGCCCTCTCAGCCGGTCAGTCAGTAAATCTGGCATTTCGTTGACGGAGTCAGTCGGTCAGTCAAACTCGGCCATTCATGTAGTTAGTCAGTAAACTCAGTCAGCCATCCAGACTGTGTCGGCTCTCTTACATAAGCAGGGCGACAGATGCTGAATCATCAGCTGCCCGCTGGAATGCTCTCTCTACCCAGAGGGTGCTAGGAGGAAAGGCCACACACACACACACACACACGGAGACACACACACACATACACACAGTATGCATTCGCTCAACTGGAAACTAAACCCAGACATTCTCTGTACATGCCTATATGTGTGGTCAAAGTAAGCCTCCAA
>CAAKHC010010737.1:36618-48964 GCA_901007825.1 Macroramphosus scolopax
TGCTCTCTCTACCCAGAGGGTGCTAGGAGGAAAGGCCACACACACACACACACACACGGAGACACACACACACATACACACAGTATGCATTCGTACAAACCCATGTGCACACATTGCATGTCATGCACTATTTCACATGAGACTCACTCCTCATGATTGAACTCAAGAGCGGAGGAAGGAGGAGAGAGAGAGAGAGAGCTGGAGACGAAGGGGAACGTAGGGGTAAGAGAAAGCGTGAGAGGTTGATTGGGAGACAAAAAGAAGCAGCGAGAGAGAGAGAGCGAGAGAGAGAGGCAGGAAGACTGGCAGATAGGCGAACAGAGAGTTCAAGAAGAAGAGAGAGAAGAAAGGAGAGTGAGATCTTCCCTCAGCTGTCTGTGGGGTTTTTTGATGTGGTTTAAAAGGTTTTTCATGTTATGCAACTTTGAAGACGAATCGTTTGATGTTAAGTTTGCTGGTTGGTTAGCTATTGGACTAATCTCTCTACCTTCTACCTCTGTCTCTCTGCAATTTATCTGATTAGTGCTCGGAGCTTGCGTCACCCTCTTCTGCCTTTTGTCTGGATCTACTCAGAGAGGTGTTTTTCAGACTTGGCACCTATCATCTATTTGTGGGGGGAAGCAATTGAAACTGGAATAACGCCCCTATTTGCCTGCCTGTCTAGCCTATCAAAAACATGACTGAAATGCTGATGGAACAATGACAACTATTTTTCTCCCTTTTCCCCTCTCATCTCCCAGTTTCTCTCACTACCATTTCCAATCTCGCCTCTCCACGTCCCCTCAGCATGGGTGATTCATTTGTCTCCAACACAATAAAGCACAACATGGGCTCGCCATCGTCCATATTGCCACAATGCTTATTTGTCGAACGCCGGGGATTTCATAAATGCATTTCCACACTCTCCTTCCAGCGTTTTCCTCTCTCCTTCCAGCATTTTCCTTCTCCGCCATTCGTCTTTTCCGTTCTTTCACTTATTCCCTTTCCTCCACTGCAGTAGCGCACACTTTTCCAGCCCCTCTTCTCTCTCTCTCTCTCTCTGCTTTCTATCCCTCTCTCTTTCTCTTTCTCATCAGACGAATGTAAGAATAGAACAGGGGAAGCCCTCTCACCTCTCCCTGCACGCCGGCTAATTAGCATATTCATGAGAGGGCCCATAAATTATACATGAGATCCGGAGGGGAAACAGAGGCAGAAGAATGAGACGCGGACACACATTCTCTCTCTCACACACACACACACACACACACACACACATGCACAAACTATCATATGCAGGAACGCTTGCACAAGTACACACACACACACACACACATCCTCACTTTCCCTTCCTCTCTCAATCACACAACACAGACGGAGAGATACAGACAGGTAATTGGTGAGAAGGTGTGTGTGGTACAGTGCACCGGCAGTGTGCAGAGGAGACGTCAGACGCAATATTGAAAGGGGAAAGTAGAAGTCACTCTCAGTCAAATAGAAGATGCAGTACACACACAGACACAGTGATCGGGCTGGCTGGCTGGCTGGCGTCTTCCTCGCACTCTCTTACTTGAAAGTTTCTAAGGTTAAGGCGCTAATTAATGTCAATGCGGTTCATTTGAAAAGGAAGCTGTCACAAAGCGATTAAGATCAATGTTGAGGTGAAAGATGAAAGGCTATCAGGGTTTCCGAGGCCGTGTTCAGACCTGGTACATGAGTCCAGAGCGATCTGATCACAAGTGGACGTGCAGATGTGGTCTGGGGCCACCTGGGGCCAAACACTTATACCGGTGTGAAGTCTCATGTTAGCTCATCCACATTAAAGGGACGTCTGATCAGCTGAAGGCATGTGCTGGGACGTCATTATCTCCATCTCTGGCTGTGGAACAGTATCTGGGTAGCAGACGTGCACACTCTCTCTCTCACACACCCACATACTCTCCTTATTTTGTTCTTTAATCAACTAGTTTGAGTGTGTGTTTTTACTTTTATACTCACTTTAAATAAATTATTTGGACAAAGTCGTGACGACATGGCTCAGGAGTAGCCGTCCCGTAACCAGAGGGTTACCCCTGATCGCTCCTGATCAGTGTACGAATGTGTGTGTGAATGTGTTAGCACCTCACATAACAGCCTCAATGCGTGTGCCAACAGCGCTGAATGTTATTGTGAATGGAGCTAACGTGCTTTGATTACCGTTAAGGTAGAGAGACGCTTTACAAACGCACCATTTAGTTCGAATATACCTCGGTCGACTTAATGTTGCAATGGAGTGAAAGCTGCCAGCCTCGACTAGTCAGCAACACAAAACCCCTCAACCTTGACTATTACTATTGATATGGTAATTGTGTTGGTTAATTTAATCATTAATCAGAGTTCCAAATTGATGGTCTTGTATATGTATGAGACTGATTTTACGGGACTGATTTGCTTACTGTGTTGCACCTACACTCTCATAGTTAAGATACCGAGTCTAGCCTGTAGACGCGATGGATCCAGCTGTATGTGCAGACAGTTAATGGGTTTCTGGTTGGTTTGCATCTAATTGAAACACAAAGGATTTGTACACTTATTGTGTACAATCAAGCTTTTCAAGCTCCCGGGAGAATCTTTCCCTTCATCAGTCAGTCTCTTGGATCCATTAGTTTCTTCGTAAAGAAAGAGAGGCAGAGGTTTGAGGTTTCTTGATATGTCATGTCATCAATTGTCTGCATATGTGACAGCTTGTGTGGGTTGCTGTGAATGTGATGTGCCGCGTGAAACGTGTGAGTCCCGTTGCGGGGGATTTCATATTTTCTGGGTGAATGATTAATCAAACGTGCAGTGGCGTCAAGCAAAAACAGAAAGCTTCCTTTAACATAACGCTGGTAAATCAGCAGTTAATGGTAATTAAAATAAAAACACAAAGGAAATGCTAAAACCCAAATGAGGGAAAGCACAAGCGTCGACAGGTTGGTGCGTGACGTTTACACGCTCGTTAGTATTACTAACATTATTCAGCTCTTCATCATGTCTGTGTCATTGTGTAATTCAATTTAATCAAATTGCATTTATATATAAAAAGCGCCAAATCATAACAGAAGTTATCTCAGGGGACTTTTCTTATAGACCGGAGACTCAACAATTGCCCAAAGAAGAAACACAAAAAAACCTCCCTTTTAACAGGAATAAACCTTGAGCAGAACCAGACTCAGGGTGGGCGGCCATCTGCCTCGACCGGTTGGGTTGAGAAAGACAGAGGAAGGAAAAAGAGGGCTGGAGGAAGGAGAGCACAGCACAATGCAATTTTCCAATGAAATAGAGATGTATAACAGCAGGAATAATAACAATAGCAATCATCATCACCATTATGATAATAATAGCAGCACTAATACGACCTCAGCTTTCACCCAAAAGCAGTTATGGTCCTTTTTATGAATAACTAATGTCAAACGTGTGTGCGCGCCTGTGTGTCTTTGTGTGCAAAGGCCGTCTACGTTTGTGTGTGCACGTGTGCTCCCTCAGTGCGGGTGGCAGGAGTTAATATCAGATTACGGATGTAAATTGGCAGAGTGGCGCTCTCTCATTATCACTAATAAGACTATGGCCTCTCCGCTCCCCGCGCCCTCTCTCGCTGTCTCCTCTCTATATATGGCCGGTTAGATGAGACGCAGATGAGCTGATAGAAAGAGCCTGCTGCGACCCCGTCCACCCCCCCCACCCGAAAAGGAAACTATTTCAGAATGGCCCACGTGTGCATGAGATGTCTCAAGTATTGCACATTAATGTACACCAGGACTCCAGATCAAGAGCAGCTCTGTCTCTTATAATCCATAAATCTCCAACTGGTTGTCACTGGAGCTCCACAAATTAATCATGTACAGAGAGACTGACACCTTTCTTTCCATTTCCCGTTATCGCAAATAGTAGATGTAGTGTACAGCATCCTACTATATTAAATGAAACACCCACTCACTGTCACTGTCTCTTCCCCTGGCTTTGTCTCATTGACAATTACACATGTATACCTGCCTCATTCTTCACACATCAGTCCAAGGACATCACACTAAATGAGATTAAAATTGATTTATAGTCCCGAAAAGAATTCTGAAGCAGAACCGACTCGTAACATTACAAACTAACATTCAATTTCTCTTGCTTTTTTTTTTCTTCCGTTGACACAAATGAACCGCGGTTCATAATCTAAGTAGCGGATCTCTTTATTTTGTATTTCAACCTAACATATGCGTGAAGATTAACATTGACTAAAAAAAAAAAAAAGACGTGCAAGCAATTCCAGTTGGCGCCGCGGAGTCACAATCAATCATGTAGCTGATTGGACGGAAGGAAGAGTTTACCGCAAGCTATTGGAACATATGTGCATGTTTGGAAAGCACACAGAACGCTGCACCGTTTGTGTGTGTAAGACAAAACACACGTTCAAATTTCTAATATTTGTTATTTCTGCTTAAATAAATGCAAATATTCCTACCCGCTCCAAATACTGTGTTGCTATGTGTCTAACTAAGACAGGCAAACACATCATCAATGACTGCAATGATGTTTTCTTTTTTTTTTTTTCTCCCTCTTTCCACATCCCCTCTCTGCCTCCCCGTTCTCTCTTCTCCGTCTTTCCATGGTTCGGTAATTACATTTCAGCCATTATTCTCAGCTGACATTTCTGTAGAGTTAATCACGCCCATTTTGCCACAGCGCACAGGTCAAAGTGTGTGTGAATGAGAAGAGGGTAAGTATGTGTGTGAGAGAGGGAGAGAGAGAGAGAGAGAGAATCAAACAGAAAGAGAAGAGAGAGAGAGCCCAAAAGGATAATATTGCATGTGAATCACACATACCTACCAGAACGCCTGCTGTCACTATGTGTGTATTTGCACATGTGCATTTGCAGGTATCATTATGTTTATATATCAACCCGAAAATATGTAATAAATCCCTTGATGTACTGCTGCATGCGTACACGTACATGTGTTTGTTCGTCGGCCCAATTTCTATTACAATGTGTAAAGTGATGATGTGCAACTATCCACTCTCACCAGGAGGGTCACTAACCTTGGCCTCGGATGCACCCTTGCATATGCTTTTATTTATGTGTGTGTGTGTGTGTGTGTGTGTGTGTGTGTGTGTGTGTGTGTGTGTGTTGTGTTTCAAGCCAATCTGGCTAGCGTCTGCTCACTCCTCTTTCCACTGCAAGCCGTCAAGCTGCCTTTTATTTCTGCTTTAATGACCTATAAAGGGACTGTTACTTTTTAAATAAACCATGAAGCAAGGGTCATAAAAGGGGAGTGCAATCCTGGGCACAGGCCAAGCTCTAAGAGATGTGTGTGTCTTGGCGTGCCTCTGCTCTCGGATGTGTAAGTGCGATTGTGTGTGTGTGTGTGTGTGTGTTTGCATATGTTACCAGTGTGCCACAACCCTCCGAGCTGAACTAGCAGCCAAGCAGATATCGTGGTCTGAGAGAGGGTCAACCGTGTGTCAAATGCAAGTCTGTAAAATGATAAACCTACACAACCTTGCTTCACACAGCAATGAGGGGGTGGGTGGCGAGCAGGTCCAAGGTTGGAGTGTGTTGATGTTTCCAAGCCACTGTCTGGGAGCTCCTGCAGTGGGTGTAGACATAAGCAAGCCTGGGGCGGCTTCAGTAGCGTTTCGTACAATGATTAAACCCCTTTATAGCACCTTGTATCACAGAAGACTCTTTTATATTCCCATGACTGACAGGGGAAGCTTATGAAAGTGCTTAGAGATGCTGAGAAGTGGTTGAGGCAGGTTCAACGAAGCACTACTGACAGTAATATATGAGTCTTAATAGGTGCATGCTGGTGATATCTGCAGGAGGTGTAATTTCAGTAATGCTTGTGACAGAGGAAAAAAAAAAAGTTAGGGGAACAGTAAAGAGCATTTCCTAGAAGGAAGGTCTTTGCACCATGCATATTTACATCTTAGTTAGAGGAATGTGTGGGTGCAAGTCATCGCTCCCTGTCGCTCCCCTCTGCCACCTCCATATGCGCCGCGATTCCAAAGCCGAACATAAAAAAGGGGAGAAAAAAATAATTGCCCGTTTTAGCAGAGTGTAACGTCGAAAATGTGTGTCGCTCATGCAGAGCTTCAAACGGGCTCGGCGAGGAACAGAGAGCAAATCTTAGCACGCTGCGTTTAGGACATCAAACGGGCCGCAATCAACCGCTTCGCAGAGAGGAGGCGGGGAAGGGGGGGGTGCAGGAGGTGCTTGGAGGTGGTGGTGGCGGTGGGGGGCTCATTTCCTTTGACGCTTATGCACTTCTTCTCCCATAAGAAGTTTAGCTACTTCAAGCATCTATCGACAAAGAGAGAGAGATGCTCTGAATGTGAGACAAGGTTTTGGATGATACTCACATTTGGAAGTGGAACAAGTGCTTCAAGAGGTTAGGCAGAAGGTTAAGGAGGATATGCTCACAGGTTGTGCCAAAGGATGGACGGCAAAATGAAATTCACGACTTATTAAAAATATTTCACCGAGATGTCATCATCTGTTTGTAGTCTTCTTCACAATCAGGATCGCAAATCTTGTTTTCCACGCAGCTGACGAAAAAGACTAATGTGGCTTTCACATACGAACATTTCCAGCAGCGGTGTTCAGTAGTCGCTCACTTTGTTGTCGTGTCCTTATATCTATGTCCTGCCGCAAAACCAGTTCCCTTCCCGGAACAAAAAAATCATCAAAACCATCATGAGATGAAGATGAGGAAGGACTCTGGCTCATTAATGAAATGGCTTCACAATCACTTGGAGGGGACTTCACTTCGGAGTTGAAGATATCGGAAGAGGAGGATGTCGAATGAAGCTAAGAAGAGGAAAAAATTTGACTAGAACCTTACCTTACCTTACCTTACCTACGCTTGGCGTGACGAATTAACGACACCAAAAATGTGAAATACACGCCTGCAAATATTCCACATCAAAATTGGAGAGCAGGGGTACCCAAACCTTTCCATGCCAAGGCCCCCCATGAACGGCATTAGCTTCTGGCTGGGGGCCCCCTTTCTGCAAGATTTTCTCAAAAACCTACTGACGGTCCTGCTGCAACTGTAAAACTAAATCTGAATATATTGCCTTAATAATGCAACAATGATTGTATTTGTCTATCAAATCACAAAATAATTCATAGCATTTTCAATCATCTTCAATCCAATTTGCTGAGGCCCCCCTGGTGTCTCGGCCCCCTGTGGTGCCTCCGACCCCACCTTGAAAACCAGGGCTACAGAGAACGCAACGCCAATGTTGTCAGTATGTTGTTGCTGTCACATGACAGCCGTACACACAACGTAATTGGTTCTTTGGCAACGAAAAGAAAATGAACCTCATTCTCATAATAAAAAAATATGTTATAAAATAAAGGTGAATTCATTGTACAAAATTGCAGAAAAAAACACCCCCGGTGACAAAGTTTAAAATGTTAAACCCTTTTTGCACCAGTTGCCTGCAGTTCCCACTTTTGCCAGCAGAGCCAAAGTAAGCTGAGGCTCTATTAAGCATCTTTAAATTATTCACACTCACACTGCTCTCATACACACACACACCTATTGTATATAACATTATCAGTGCATTAGTAGAATGTTTTTCATTATTAGAGACACTTCAAGTGGCAAAAACTTGTTCTTTAAGGAGACACATTGACATTATTTAACACCGACGTTTCAACTTAGACATTTCTCCTCGCCACTTGTCTCCCGTGTGTAAACATTTGTTTCTACATTTGTCCCTGACGAGCGTCAAAAACACGCCGTTAATGCAGGACTTGTTGCGGGGAATGTTAACCATGTGAACATTATTTACAAAAGCCGCTGAATGTTGTTGGAAGATTTTTTTTTTTTTCTTCCCTCATTGTGACAAATACCTGCTGACAGAACAGCAAATATATTCAAAATGTCAAAGTAGGCCTTTAATTCTTTTGATATGCACCTTCTTTTTTTTTCAAGTGCTACAAGAATTTGCCCTTTTATCTGCAGGGCCACAGTGACAAGCTATTTGTTGCAAGCTGTTCTTAAAATGCAGACAAAACATGCGGGGGAAAAAACCTTTCCTCTGGATGCATAGTTCAGGGTAACAGCCTTTTATTTCATAAACCTGCAGCAGATTGACGGGCTGACAAGCTGCAATAAAGTGTTCTTTGATCCTTCCTGCCCTGAAAGCTGCACTCCTCTCATTCTAGTCCTCAACTTAACTTGTACCTTTTACATTACTAAGATTCCTGCCTCCAATCACCTCTTCAAACACGTCATCTCTCCGCGAGTCTCATTGAATTTCTCTCCTCTCCTTGCCTCACTCCTGCTTTCTTTCTCCCCTCCGTTCTGCCAAGTCGATTTTTGCCTTTCTTTCTCAATGATAATTCACCTGTGATCTTTCACTGCTCCCTCTCTCCCTCCACCCCGTCTTTCTCTCTTTTATCCCCTTCTTTTCTCACATCTCCCCTGCACTTCTTTTGTCCTTGATTACCTAGTAGTGAGCTCCTGGCTGTGTCTCCCTGCCACCGGGTAATGGACTATTTGCATGCAAATGGCAGTGCCTGGAAAGATTAGACAGGGTGGAGTGGATGGTGGAGGAAGCAAGGGAAGAGGAGAATGAGGAAGGCAAGGAAACAGACAGACTTTATTGAAGGAGGTGGAAAAGAAGCTCAAACCCAGATGAAAGGCAGGGATGAGTGCGTTCTGCTTTTTTATTTCCTTGGCTGTCTGGAGGTTTTGATGATCGTCTTCGTTAAGATGCTATTATTGACGGTTATCTTTGTGTGTGAGTGTGCGTGCGTCTGAGTGCGTGTGTCTAAGCAACTGCAGGTATGTGTATGCGCTTTATTTCTTTGTCTGTCTGGAGGTCTAAATGATTGTCTTCGTTAAGATGACAGTTATCTTTATGTATGTGTGCTTGTGCATCTGAGTGTGTGTGTGTGTGTGTGAGCAGGCGTGGGTATATGTGGCTGTATGCGATGCTCAAAAGGCTGAAAGAGAAAAAGTTTGAACGTCAGTGCCTCAGTATTTGCATGTTTATGTGCGCCTAACTAGCTTAGCTCCGAACTTGGGGAAGATAGGGCACTGCGGCATCTCTATTTCTGAAAAATTAAAGCAGGAGACCAAAGGTTTTTTGTCTGGAGAGAGAAGCCCAGGCCTGCTGCCTCCTCCCCCTCCTCCGACTCCTCCAAATAAATAAGAATTTTTGATTACAGTAATCAGGCCCATTAATAATGCAGACGCTGTGATGATGCAGAGGAGATGAAAGATGGCTCTTCTCAACCTTTCTGTGTTAGGAGCGAGGGGAGATAGCTGCTAGCTAGCCACACACACACACAGTTGCACGCGCACAGTTGCACACACACACACGCACGCACGCACGCACAAGGCGAACACTCACCCACAAGAATTCAGCATCTGCTGAGACTCGAGACCCAAAACACAACCTAAAAGAGATATAAAGTTTTAGCACAATTTTTCATGGAACTCGCAGTTGTATTTGATAACACTACTTTTCCGTGTTTGGAACAAGGGTTACATTTAGGTCAGTTTTTTAAGCTGTTGACAGGCAAATACACCGTAAGTAGCTTATTATTTTTCATTTCATTTTACGGAAACAATTGGCGCTTTTGGAGAGTTGTGAATTGAATTTTTGCAGCATCTGACTGTTCTCTTTGGCACTTTTTGGGATTATCCCTGCACCTACCTTAGACACACACACATACACGTGCGCGCACACACACGTACACGTGCGTGCACATACACACACACACCGCTGTACCTCTCCTTCCCTGAGGGTGAGTTGGCAGCAGGCCAGCAGTGAGGAGAGAATGCATAAAGAGCTATTGTGGCTGTTGTCGTTAATCAGGCCTGTATGCTTTCTGACAGCAACATGCGAGGAAGGAAGACTGTCTCTCCTATAGCCTCTCCATACACTTGCTCCTCTCCATTAGCCTACAGCCAGACAGACAGTCTCCAGCTAGAAAATGCTATAGCGTAATGGCACACAATATCGAAAGAGAGAAAAGGAGGCAGGGGGGGGGGGAGACGGCGAGATGTGGGATAGTGGTGTATAGCACCAGGGTGGTATAAACCGGCCGCCCTGCTTCCCCCCACCAGAGTCCTGAAATTCACGCTGGAGCCAAGCTGTGTGTGAGGGAGCGGTGATAGAAGAGGGGCTACAAGAAAGAGATGTGTGTGTCGCTGGCCCTGCATTAACATGCGTCTTGGGTGATCCGATCACAAGTGGACAGCTCTGAGTGTGTTCACAGCTGGCATGGGAATGCGTCTCAAGTAACAATTTGTGATTGTATCTCCCCGAGCTATATGCTAATAAGCACATATCTTGTTTCCGTTTGCAAAAGATTGTGAATGTGTTTTATTAAACGGCGGGATGCCAGCATTGCTTTGACCAAACACCGTCCCTCTGTAAGTCTGTTCCTTAATACGTCTCGATTGATATCGGCCAAATGTTTGATACACTCTTAATTCATCAGCATGGGCTTTGCAAGATTTGGCGTCTTGAAATAATAATAACGTGGCGCTGGCCCAGGTCACGTATGCATTCACGCTGCTAAAACCATGTTGCCATATGCGGGCAGGACAATCTGCTAATGTGGTCTAAGTGATCGGATCTCGGTGCCCCCTCAGTGGGTCTTGAGTGCATTTACACTTGAGCTCATGAGCTGCCCACTTCTGATCGGATCATCCAGGACGCTTGTGAATGCCAGCTCTGAAAAGGGCCACTGATTGATTTCATCTCTGGTGCCGTCTGATACCGACGTACGAGATACACTTTTGCATCTGTATGAGAGGCAGCGAGCTGTCCATTAAAGTAATTATGTAGAGAGTGGTGCATGCACAACCCTGACAAAAGTGTATCTTTTAACCCCAACCAGGATCTAACCAGACGTATTGTTGCAAACGTGCTGTTGCAGATGGGAGTCGAACACCTGTCTTGAGCACCAACACGACCTCCCTCCTTATGTGGAGTCAAGGCTTGCCTTGTGCATCAGTAGAAAACGCAAAAGGAATGAGAAAGCGTCACTATTTGACAAGCTGGAAGCGTCGTTATGTGACGTGGAGGGAGGAAAAACATGTCGGCTGATGTCTGGTGATCCATCTGCTGGCAAATCTATGAGCATGCACTTCTGCTGGGCGCCCAGACTTATGGATATCTGGATTCATGTGCATGGCGATGCATATGTGCTTAATCGTGTGTGCTCAAGACAGATCCACAGAGACCGTGTCAAAGACTAGCTTTCCTACAGGTGTAATCCCCGAACATCTGGTTTGCACATTTTAAAATCCCAGAGAGTCACGACGGGTGGGTGGTGGTGGGGGGAAGCCACAGTTGAGGGCTATACCACAGCTATTAACCAGCGGAGGGTTCGTTTGAGGGGACCGGAGCTGCACCACGATAGCATACACCTGCTCCTTGCATGTCTGTCTGCCCACACATCAGTATTCTTCCAGTATGTGTTCATGCAGCGCGATGGCCACCCATTGAAGAGACAACAAGGCTAAACACGCCGACATCTGGGGCCGATCATGACCGCAACTGTTTATCAGCACTGAAAGGGGAATACCAGTCGCTTTACAAATTCGGATGATTTCACTGCATAAAGCAGTCAAGTAACCATGACACATCGACTCTTTCAAAGCTGGAAGAGCTCAAATGATGCCGCAGTAGTGATTCATTGATCCAACAAAAGATTAGTGGATTTGCAGACCTCTTACGATTGGCTCAGTCAAATGCTTAAAAAAAAGAAAAGGTGCAGCGTATCAGAATATTATAATACATTATTTTATATATCACTAGCAGGTACAAACAGCTCGTCAGCTGACCACTAAAGGTGTTTTACAACACTTTCACATATTGGCGGAAGCTGTTGCCAAGCTGCTAACAGATTCACACACATTCTGACACTGATGGTGAAGGAATCGGGAGCGGTCAGGGCCTCTGGAGGAGCCACGGATCCAACGGATTTCTAGATGACCCGCTACACCTCCTGAACCACAGCCGCCCAAGGTTGACAAGACTCTGCACACACAGTTCACCCCGTCATACGTTGTTCAGACATGCCTTAAGTGAGTTAAAGCGTGTTCCTCCGACCCCAGCTTCCAAAACAGACAATTACAAAGTCACCGTCACTCGCTGCAGCGATTTGACAAGTGTGCAACGGTGTGAAAGCAGAAGAAGCAACAAGCGCTTCGCAAGTTTTACTCTGTGCTGGCAGTGACGGGCGGAAAGAGAGACTCTGGAAAACATCCGAGGACTGATACGGTCCAAATCTTCTTTGACTGTGAGCTCATATCTTGAATTGCTAATAAAGACACAGTGCGGGATTCAGCGACATTTGTGTTACATGCAAATGCAGCGTCCCCCC
>CAAKHC010010737.1:54487-106352 GCA_901007825.1 Macroramphosus scolopax
TTTTCAAACCCCCCCCCCCCCCCCCCTTCCTAATATTTCACATGGTTTGGCTGGGGGTTCTTTGAATCGGGGGCCCTATGGCGACGGCCTGGCTGGCGGCCAGAGCAACACTCTTCCCTGATGCTGTTTGGAAGTGGCAGGGATCACAGAAGGCCACTTCTGAGCACAGGCTCTCTTGTGAGGGGTTCCTGTCTGTCCCACTCTCTGTTGTTGGGTGAATCTACTGTACCTCTTGCACTTGCTTCAGCTCAATTATCCCAGGCCACATCAAGAAAACCCTTCTCGCATGTCCTTGTTTGTAAGGGGGGAAGGACATCGTGCATGTAAACTACTCTTAATTGAACTTTCAAATTAGTGTGCCGCCTTGATTTCATTCGCTTCTGCTGGCTCAGTGATATAAAGTCTCCTCTGTGGTTCCCCCACTGTCTTATTGTCTCTTTCATTCTTGCCCTCTTCCTTGAATTTTAATTCCTAGTTCAACCTCCCACCGTCTATGTCTTGTGGTTGTTACATAAGTGAACCCAGCATCACACATTATGCGCACCCGCGTACACACCGCACCCATTCACAGACCCCTCACTGTCTCGTCATGCACACACATTCGCAGTGTCTCCGAACAGATGCTGTCGAGCGCAGGCACCAGTATGCACCAGTATGGTTTTATGCTTATCGTATTTTGTTTTGTGCCAATTTGACACAGTTGCAAGGTTTTAGTGTTTCTTCCATGCAGGGTTGAAGGGCTCTAAAATACTGTTGGAACTCCCCCACTGGGGGATGGAAGGATTGTAAAAATGAACTAAAATGACCTGATATATAGGCCCGTATTAGGACACATTTACAGAACAATCAATTATATACGGGGTCTGGGATGTGTTTGTGTCATGAATCCAATAGATTTACCGCCTGTTGCAGCCGTCCAGTCGAGCAGCCGTGAAAGATTCATGGACGCCGCAATAAATGTGCCATCAAATGCATTGAACTGTATCCATCACATTCAAATTACATAAAACATACCAACAGCTTAAGATGTATCATAACAACAAAAAAAGAAGAAAAAAAGACACATCTGTTTGGCTTTCAGTGTCTTCTAAGGGCAGAGGGAGAGGATCACATCCGTATGAGACACGCTACGGAGGGGGGAGTCGCACACGCACACGCACACGCACACACAAACATACACTTTTTATGGGCTTTTTTCCAAACTTTTTCTTCTTTCTTCCTTCTACTTTTTTTCTTCAGTTGTCCCTCTGTTGTTTTGATGCCACTGATGTTTTTATATTCCCTCTATTTTTTTTTTCCCACTGTCTTTCTTATTGTCAAATCCCTCATGCGCTCACTTTGAACATGTGGACACACACTCAAACTCGTGAGCCCGCGCAACAGACACTCACAGAAGTACTGTTTCGCCTTTTGACTCCCCTATGAATCCCTCCCCATTCCTCTGTCGCTTTTCTTTCTCCACCCACCTTTTCTGTATCAGGCCCACTTCATTCTAGCTTTGTAATATCTCCTCCCTCGCTTGCTCAGCCCTCCCCTGTTGTCTCTCCATCCATCGCTGGTAAATATGATTCCTCCTCACCTTCCTCTGCCTCCCCCTACCTGTCCGTCTTGCCTGGGCTTCCCTCATGTCCAACCCCCTGCCATGCTAACTCATCCCTCCCTTGTTTGGTCCTGGTGGAATTCGAGTGACACATCCAACACATGGCCTCCTTAACACTCCATGATTATAAAGGCCTGTATCCGGTCGTATACACTAAATGTACACAACATAAACTCCAGTCGCCATGGTTACGCCTCACTCACGTCATCATCCTAAGGCATTACTGTCAATGTTTGTTAGCTTCTCCGAAATTGGACAACAAGAGAAAAATAAAAAAAGACAAACTGGACAGAAGATAGAAACAAGCAAGTCATTCGAAGTAAATCTAAACCAGCTTTAACAAATACAGTCGGCGGACAAATTCAATGCCAGCAAACTTGCTCTGTAACGAACCCTGGAAGAAACAATTAAGAAAAACTGAAATACACTGAGCAAAAAATGTACCCTTTTCGCCACACTCAATTTGTTTAAGTGATACCTCAAAGATTTGTTCTGTTTGCTCTGAGATCTTATTTCTATCAAATCTTCCCACAAAATGTTCACATCCCTGTTCAATTCCAAGATAATTAATGTCTTTCCGAGGCTATCCATCATCCCTAAACTGGTGTACCTAATGATGAGATCAGTAAAAGGACATCACATATATTCCAGGATTATGAAATGTCACAGTTCTCCAGTCGTACTTCAGCATGACACTGCTCGGCCTCCTGTCACTGGGTGACGAACAGTTTCTGGAAGCTGAAAACGTCCCTGTCCACCAGAAACGTCCTCTATGGAGCATCTGTCGGACGTTCTGGACTTTTGGGATCTTACTTGTGAGGTGTTATGAATTTCTCCTTTTTCTTCTCCGTTGTGTTGCAGTGAGTTGACCGGCTATCTAAAGACTTCGAAAAAGTCAGCTCGCCCGAACTTGAAGGGGAAATTAATTTTACAGTCGAACAGACTGACTGGTGGGCTTCTGTGTGATGCAGCTGTCAGCGTCTGCGCGGAGGATCAGGTGGACGGTCGGCAGAATCAACAGTGTGAGATGAGCAGACAGACTGAGGTGGGAAATGAGAAAAAGAAAAAAAGAGGAAGCAGATGTTAACTGGCCAGTGACATAGCTGAAGGGTAATTGTACAGTGACTGGATTCGTCTGAAGCGGTCTATATGTGCACGCATGCATCCCCGTGTTCCTACTGTGTCTTTGTGTGTGTGTGTGTGCGCGCACGCGCGTGTGTGTGTGCGTGTACAGTGCAGCCACAGGCAGACACATGGGAGCCTGAGAAGCGGTGAATATTACAGAGGAGTGGACCACAGAGGGCCCAGGCCCCTAGCCAACAGACAGGCCCCACTCATAAATCCTCTCCACACTGACGCCTTTCCCCTCAATCTCTGTCTCCCTTCCTCTGTCAGTCTGTCTTCTCTCTACGTCTGCAGCTGTGTGTGTGTGTGTGTGTGTGTCTCTCTGTTTTGTCTCACCCATCTTTGCATGTCTCGGTCTCGTTAGCTGGGAAAAAAGGCAGTTTTCCCTTGTGGGCTATTAAAAAGCAATGTGTCTATAATATGAAGAAGGGTCGTCTAAATCGCGCAGGTAGAGGAAGTATTGTTCTGACATGTCACGTGCAAGCCTGCGCTGTGCGTCCTGTAGAATAATCATGTGCAATGTATGTTAATTTTATTACAAAGCTCTAGTTTTTTTTTGCATGGTCCGCCTTTATTGCACAGCTGATCAGACAGGAACCAACCGGGGAGAGAGAGAGATGCGACATTCAACAAAGGGTTAAAGCCAGAATCAGTCGAAGGACGCTGTGGGTTTTATATGGTATGTGCGTTAACCACTTGGCGACCTGAACACCCTTAAACATGGACAACTTAATGAGTGGGCGGGTTTGTTCCCCACCTCCCATGACCTCCACTAATGTATAAAAAAAAGTCCAGAGAGATCGCAAGTAAATAAGCAGCATCTATCTGCAAGTAAAGACGTGAAAATAAACAATATTTCATAGCAGAAGAGCTCAGCAGAACGTCACAGCAATGCAACTTCGCCATAGACGGCCCCCATGGTCACCATCTTTATTTCTGCCCACCTGCCAATCTTAACTTCCTGCCATCTCTCACACTCGCCGAGGTGTCGGAAAGGCAGAGATCTTTTCTGCAGACAAAATGTGTTGTGAGTGGCAGAATGAGATTGATTTTAATCAGAGAGCCTGTAATTACATTCCTGTTGTTGTCACTGATGCTGACAACAGCCAGCCCTCCTATCTGCCTGTCCTTCAGTATGACTATACCTCTTTGTCTCGCTGCCCAAAGCCTGTCTCACTGTCAGTCTGCCTGTGTCTCGCTCGGTCCCTCTCATGCCCACCAGCTCCACGCCTGCCTGTCTGCCTGAATACGTCTGATTGTATTTCCTGTCTTAAAGCATGTTCTTCTCTCACTGTTTTATTTAATTCGCCATGTAATATGCAGGATAATTTTTGTTTATTGCGTGTCGCTTTGACACACGCATAAAGGAACGTCGTTTTCCGGAGCGAACAAAGAGCACGAAAAGGATTGTCAGCTCAAAAGAAAATGACCTTGATGCGATTCGCAACCTTCTTCTCGAGTCTGTCCTACTTCCTGTCTGGCTTGTCTGTGTGTTTGCTGTTGCAATATTTGTTTCCCTGTCTTACCTTATGCATATTAATGTACCGTCTGTTGTAATAGAGGGTATGCGTGTGACGTCCCAGAGGGCGGATGTCATTGTACTTACACCGACTGAGTGGCAGAAAGACTTTATTATAGGGTTAAGTTCAGCTTCAATGTCGCGAAAACACAAGTAGCACATCTACTGACGGCGATAGAAGCAACAGAGGCTGTGTTGAAGGCTTTTTTCATCCAAATCTTATCTCTATCAATCCTAGTCAAACATGCAATTGGATACATCCATTGACTGCATCCTGTTGCAGAGCCGATCCCAACAGACATCGTACCGAGAGGCGGGACACACCCTGGACTGGTCCCAGGTTAGCCGCAGGGCTGACACACAGACAACCATTCACGCTCACATTCATAACGATGATGCTCCAATTCACCTAACTGCATGCTTCCGGTGTGTTGGAGAAAACAGGAGCACCTGGAGGAAACCATCGAGGAGGAACAAACAAACTTAACTGACAGTTTGCAAACTATTTTTTGTCACGGTGCAATCCCGGTCGGGGTTCAATCTGTGCAGAGCACTTTAAGCGAGCACGTCCGGTTGTGCTGACATTCATGCAATGCTCCGTGGTCCCCGGCGTCTAAATCAGGTACATATAAATGTCAGGATACCCATTTCCTGGTCAGATGTCAGTATCAATGGACCCCTGGTCCGTTGGAAAGGAACACTTTCAAGCTCAACTGCCTTTAATCTGAGCAGATAATCGTTTGTTTTACTCCTGTTCTTGCAGTTCCCCCTGCTAAAGACAGCCGCGGTGCATCCTGTTTTGCCACTCAGTCCGACTGCGGGGGCGTGTCCCAGTGGGGGAAGCGATGTTCGCGCCTGCACTCTATAAGTGCCCTTGTGCATCCCAAATCCCTTTTTACAACACCTCGCCTGCATGTCTGCTTCCGAGTCTGTGTCACAGTTAAAACGGAGCACACACATTGATCCTGCTTCAAGACGCGTACGAGCGCTCACGTACAGTGTGTTAACCAGCATCTGGCTCCTGTGCTAACATTGATTTCGCGTCACTAAAAATGTCAGGAACATGCGAAACTTTAAATTGATTGCATCCTTTAAAAGTTGAGCCACAGGCGTTCATTGTAGCCGGGGTGAAAAGGTCCCGTGGCTCTCCTTGTTCAGGAGCCAGTTCATCCATCTGCCTGTTGTCTGACATGGCAGGGTGCAGCGCAGTGAACTCTGCTGCCTGGTGGCGCAGAGGACTTGTGACACTGCTTATCCCCCCACAGTGCGATGCCGACGCCACCAGCATGACAGGATAGCATAGGTCAAATCCTCTCTTCTCCCTCCATCACCCACAGTGCCAGCGGGCATTGCGGACTCCCAATTAAATGACTGTGATTCCCCCACAAACAAGGTCAAAGAGACTTAAATCAGAGAGGGAGAGTTTGCACCAAAGAAGCGATGGGAGAGAGGACAAGCAGACAGATGTAGCGGCAGAAGAAGAGAGGCACAGGCCGGGTGAGTCAGAGTAACTTGGAGGAAGAAAAAAAAAGAAGAGAAACAGAAAGACGGGAAAAAGAGGGAGATTGGAGAGACAGAAGGAAAAGGCAGTATTAATATTCACAGACTCCCAGCGCTTCCTAAATATTTTATTACTTCCAGCTGTTTGATGTTAAGGAGACTCACCAGAGAGCCCAACACACTCTCACACACACACACACACACACACACACTCGCACGCACGCGCTCACAAACACTCCTAAAAATGCACACACCATCACAAAGCCATATTCATAAAACCGCATGGAAGTAAATACGAACTCACACACACACACACACACAGAAAAACTCACAGTCACATGAAAACAACCGGCGCTCGGCGAACACACAACTGCAGTTACATACATGTGGACAGAAGGAAACGCACAATAAAACGATGCATGTTCCAGCCTCAGACTGGCGTACGCCCAACCACATGCGGTGCGGGTGCACCATCATTACATTACTATGAAGCACAGAAAAGTCAAAACGCATTCATAAAAAAACGCACACGCCCAAGACGCACACACACACACACACACACACACACACACACACGCTCACACACCCCCTGACTGTACATCGATCATAATGTGTCTTTCAGGAGTTCTATCATGTTTATTCATTTATTTATTGGCTTATTTATTTATTTGTGTATTCATTATTCGTCGGACTGACTTTCTTTTTATGTGCGAGCTCGGTTCCGAGGGGAGAGCCGGAGAGCATTCATCTTCTGATGAGAGCAGTCATTAATTCAAAACAGGCCTATCCCTCGCTCTCTCCCTCTGTCAGTCTGTCTCTTTCTCTCCGTCCATCAGACGAGCTCGCTCTCTGTCTCAGCCGAGATTTCTGCCACCGTCTAACCCTCTGTGTCAGTCTGCCTCTCTGTTCTCAGGGTTTTCCAGTCTCCCCCGCTCTCATTCAACGTCTCTTTCTCTCTCTTTGTCTCGCTTGGTTTCCCAACAATGCTTTTTTCCTCCTTCTGCATTTCAACCGGCTGCATCCGCGCTAAGCGGACTAATTATGAAAATGTTGTTTCCAACTCCATTACTGTTCAGTCATTTCACATCACAACACCTTAACAATAAGGAGAACGGCTGAATTAAAGCCCGTCTTTGTTGACACCCTCTTTTGATCAGCAAACATTCAATTTGTGCATCTTAGAGAACATCTGGAAAGGTAAACGACACCGCCATGACAACCGTTACTCTGCTGGGTCTCAGATGATTAAAGCACCATCTTTACCCCCGGTGCTATTTCTGATGCTGCATTTTAATACAGCCAAGTGTTCAGTCATATTTTTATATTTCTATTGAGGGACGACTGAATGAAGGCGGTGATGTGAGGTGCTCGTGCAATCCCGGGCTGTGATGTTGCTCAGATCCCTATTTTAAGATTGCAAATGCATCTGGCGGAATCAATACCTTAATGCCAACATCTGTAAGTGGTTAAAAGGATTAGTGGCCATGGAATGATGTGTTCTTTACTGAACTGCCACTCAGTCCTAACGAGGCCATTGTTCTCCACAAGCTGAAATATCCTCATCCTCAATACGATATTCAAGGATTCAGAAACATTAAAAAAAAAGCACAAAGGGGCGACGTCAGAGTTGGATTGTTGCCTCGGGTTCTGGAGAAGATAACGTTCTGATTCCCGGGAAGGCTGGATTGAGGAATGGATCCGTGAGTGTGAAAGTTTAAGACGCGGTCACATTACGTTTCCCCTTCAGCGGAATTTCCTCGTGCTCGGCCCCCCCTTAAGAAAGGATATGATGTACCGTTTCCGATTCAGGCAATAAATATTGATCGAAGGCCATCACAGCGCGATAGCTGCTGCAGTTTGTAGTCTGGCAGTGTGATGATGTTCTTATAATGGGGATGAAACCTACTACAGCAACACATTGCAGCAGCATCTCTTTTTAATGGAGAAGCTGTTTGACGTCGACCTGCAGGTACTTTGGATGCTATAGAGGTGTGTCACTCTCACTAGGGGGCGGTACACTACAGCCCACTGGTCACTGGTGTTTCCTTATGGAGTCCCACTCAGCAGCAGACCCTGCTGAGGGGCGACGCAAACCGATGTGAAACGGATCTTCCACAAAAAGTAATTGATTTAATTTTTTGTTGTTTTATTTGATCGTGATAAAACGTCAGGACAGATAAACAAACTAGACAAAACACTTAACCTCCTCGGCGGAGCTAATAGAGCTTAAATGTCAATCTGATGATGAAGGCAGTTGTGGAAGAAGAAGAGGCAGTTTTATGTCCTATCGCCGTGCAGACGCCATGAAGAGAAAAAGGACGCGAACGTTAAAGCCGTGTGCAAACATCTCGACCACGCACCTCAACATCACGTCTTTGCTGCGTCTTCTGCGGCGCCGTCGACGCTGCCACGCTCCTGGCTCGTGTGCAGCACTCAAGGTTGGTCTGATTCACAGGGCTCTGCAAGATGATTCATAATGTCTCCTGCTTACTAAAACAGTAGAGATCAGAAATAACACATGAACAGGTACCAGGTTTAGATCAACGCTCAGTGGTTCAAACTGCAGCATGTAATAATACATCTAACTATAATACAATCCTCACACCTGCATGTAGGGTTCATAAACATTTCATCAATATATTCCGACTCTTCCATGAATTTAAGGAAGTGTAAACGTGAAAAAAATCCATGTCACCGCAGTATATTTATTGACTGTAAATGAATGACAAGCTGTGCGGTTTGATACAAAATTACACGTTAATTTATGTACATGTTAACGTGTCGTTCTTAACTGCACTACATATACTCTGAATTATAGTTTATATATGAAAATTGCTTCTTTTCATGACCGCACAAACCCTGTAATAGCTAGATAATTGAAATAAGACACAGAAATGTGCTTTAGGACAAATTTAATTAGCCGAGGCATCGCTTTGCTGGGTGTCCCTGCGAAGTCGGAGCCGGGTTCAACTTGAACGACCTTTTTTTTTTCCCCTTCTCTTGTGTGTGTGTCGTCGCTGTGGTCTCCCGGAAAAGAACATGCGGTCTGAACATGGCATCGTGTGGATGTACTCCGACTCGTATCCCCCCTCTTATTATTTCTCTTCATGTCTGTCTTTCTGTCTCTCGCCGTCTATCTCTCCGCCTCTGATCCATCTACCCCCCGTGTTCCCAAGCTTGTTAATCAGCAGATTGTTAATGAAGGCCTTAGTTCAAAGACACACACACACAGAGATGGAAAGAGGGAGAGGTGGCACAGAGCGGTATGAAAGGGAGGAGTTTTGGACCAACTGTCTGTTTGTCAAAACATGTCCAGCCGTCTGTCTCTTTGCCTGTCTTCTCCTCTGATGTGAATCCCTCAATGAGCTCCCCGCAAGGACCACAACACAGCGTTTGCTCTTTGGGTTTCCCTTTCATGTTCCATTATATGTGAGAGCGAGGCAGACAGAGAACCAGCCATGGAGGGTGAGAGAGAGATTAATTACATGTTTCCATAATGGAGATTAATTAGTATTATTTAAACATTGACAGTATCAGCTAGTTGTCAAGCATTTCTGCATTGGCACACGCTGGTAAGTGCGTGTCTCTTCGTGGCAGCCTAAAAGTCGTCTCCTTCCGCTGCTCCCGAAAACATCGACTCTGCTGCCGTACAAAATGGTTGTTTTGGTGCGCATCATTTCATGTTTATTCCTACCGATCACAAGCTTGAAATTTTTTTTTTTTACGACACAGACGAACCACATCTCGCGTGACACAGCGTCATAGAGGAAATGGTCAATTAAGAAGTTCTAATGAGTCAAACCCTTTCCCGCCATCCTTCCTCCGGTGGATTCCTTATAGAAAAAGGAAAGTATGCAGAGGGAAAAATCAGACAGAGCAGACGTAAAGATCCCCCCCACCACCACCACCACCACCATCACCACCACACACACACACAAAAATGCCAGCGCTTTCTATCCTTGGCCCCAATCTGAGTGGGTGACAGGAAGCGGAGAGGGGAGAGGGAAATAACCCGGAGAGTTACTGTCGAGAGGGGAGCGTGAGCTCTGCAACCACATCCCGACACCACAGGCCAACTTCACCCTTTTTTAACAGCACCATATTTCCCACAAAATGTATCAGACAAAGCACGTGAAAGCCAAAAACGGCAGTGAAATCTCTGATAAATCCTGGCACCAGTTTTTTTTCTCTCTCTCTCTCTCTCTCTCTCTCTCTCTCTTGAAGGAAGGAAGCGCTGTCTGCTAGGATCATTTGTGAGGGAGGGATGGGAAGATCCATAACTGTTTGAAGAGCTATAACAATTAAAAATAACTCTTAACGTGTCGGCTCACACATACTTGCTCCACTTTTGGACCCCCCTCCTCCCCCCTCCCTGGTCTGCAGGATAAATCTGAGCTGTTAAAAGACAATTGACAAAGTCCTCCGAACTGACTCAAACGAAAACCATCTGTGTGACGGAGGGCCGTCACTGCAGTCGACTGCTATGCCAGCGTCTCTTTGATGCTGCGGTCAGGTTGAATTCCTCTGCACCCCGTAGACGCTGGTTCGAGACCGGGGTGGGGTGACTCCTCCGCTCCCTTCGCTCCGATCTGCGATGCTAAAATTACTTTGTTTGAACTCCCCTCAGCTGAACTTGTGATGTGAGCTCAGGGGTCGCCATAAATAACGCCGCAAAATGTGAGGAAGAGCTGCAGCGCCGACATGAGTGGATTAAGATGACGATATTACGGCTCCAAACAGGCCACCTGATTGTGTGTAGGAGCCCAGCGAGCTCGTTTTGGATCTTTTTCGGTAACACTTTTTGCAGGCTTGACATACTGCCAGAAACAATGTGGTCAGGACATCTTTGCCTTTGATCTATGTCTTTGTAATTTAAGAATCAGACACTTTTTTAAAGAAGCCTTGACTCCCCTGACCTTAGGGCCCTGGGCCTGGACCAGTAATCCATCTGTGTACAACGCTGCAATTTCTTTGCTTATCTTTGCCTGATAAGAACGAGGAGAAGCAGCATGTAATTAGCCCAAACATGTTCAGTGCAATGTTAAATATCTGCCTGGCTGTGATCGACATGCACTGGATTTCCAAACCTAGACTAAAGTGGGTGTTTTTTTTCTGCAACGCCCAGCTTTACATTAATGCTGTCTTTCTCCCAGTCACCTGAAGTCTTTTTACCGTATTAAGAATCAACGGCATGCCGGCAGACTCGAGATGTACACTGAAGTAACAACATCTCTGGGTGAACTCTCACAAGACGGAGATGAGGGAAGTGCAGAAAAACCAAACACAGGGTGAATTTGTGTGCGTGCGTGCATGTGTGTAACTTTCTCTGAGTGTGTGTGTGTGTGTATGTATGTTGTGGGTGTTTGTGTATCCTTTCTCCAGCAGGACCCCCAGATCAAAACCGCAACCCACTCTCCCTCCCCATGCCTCTCTCTCTCTCTCGCTCTCTCTCTCTCTCTCTTTCTCCACCCCCTCTCTCATTAAAAACTGCAGGCCCTGGCTTCTAATTAAATCCCACTTGAAAAGTCTTAAAGTCAGCCTCAGATTGATTCAATTTGCATTTCTGAACAGAGAACATCGCCTAAAAGGATTAATAAATTGGACGAAAAAATGCCTTCTCTCTGCGCCACGCCGTCAGAGCTTGTGAGACAACATCCAAAGAGAAATATCCCCCCTCCAACAAACGTCTATCCAACATATGCTCTTGCTCTCTCTCTCTCTCTATCATGTCCCTCCCAGGATGCCAGGAGAGATGGGAAATGTGTATCAGGACTCGTATGTTTGTGTGTGTGTGTGTGTGTGTGTGTGTGTGTGTGTGTGTGTGTGTATGTCCTCGTCTGTGGAACAAGCTCCTCTGAGGCGCAGTTGGGAGGGAACACACGCAATCTGACTCTCACTGTGTGTGCATGCGCATGTGTGTGTGTGTGTGTGTGTGTGTGTGCGCTTCGCATGCATGCATATGTGTGTGTCTATTTACGACTCCGTGTGTCTGGATATTTGTGTATGTGTGAGAGGGGTGACTTTGTTGGAGCGTGCCAGAGTGCTGAAAGTGACAAGGAGGCACAGTGGGAAAAGATCCCTGCTGTACTGTCTGTATGTGCCGAAACAGACCACGCTGATGGAGCCGTGCCGTTGGCTAGTGGACACCTACAGCAACATGTTTGGAAATCCAAAAACACATTGCCAGCGACGAGAGCCAAATTCAATTAGTGCAAATAAAATGAAAAGAGCAAGTAAGACATTCCAAGCAGACCTAAAACGGACTCCGCTGCCAAACGAGCAAAAAGACACTAAAATGAGAATTTGCACTTGCATTGACATAATAGATCTGTTTCATACGGCGTGTTTCTGTATTATATGGAGCTGTGCGTCCGGGCTTACAGGATGACAGGAAAGTTCTTCTGATGAGAGCTATCAAAGCTGCAGTTTGTACAAATGATTTGCATGTGTTCTGGGTGTGCATAAGCTTTTTTGCCAGGCATTGTCTTTCAACCCTCAAAATAGTTACTCCCGCTCTTTCAGTAAAAAAAAAAACTTTTTTTATACAAAGCTTGTCATTATCGTGTGGCTTCACAGTCACATCTCTCCTTATGATCTCCCAATCTTCACTTTTTTTTTTATTATCCGTACTCGTAGCTCTCTTTTATTTTGAAATTCATTTTATTGTTTGAGTGACAGCACTTTCTAAAGATTATTACACACCAAAGGACTGTCACTCATGAGTTCCTTGAGCCAAAACACTTTTTGCAAGACTCACCGAATTGCAGTATATCTGGTAATGGTGTGTCCAATTTGTAGAACCGTGGGAAAGCGCGATTCACGAAAAAGGACTGCTGGATGGGACACACTGTCAGTGTTGTTAATTGCCAGTCAAACTGGCTTGTATAATGGCTGATGGAGTTTAATAACCTGCCAGCAGCTCAGTGGTTAAAGCCTGATTAATAGAGAGCTAGAACCACATGGAGAAAACTGAAAGACAGGCAGACAATATACTGCACCACACAATACTTTGCTTATAATTACAGTAACTCCCGATGAGAGAAAACAGAATATGATCAGTTCTCGAATACACAGAACTCCACATTTTCAGACAAAGGAATACACAGCAGCAAATGTAATCTAAGAAGATTTCATTGTCATTAGAATTTAATAAAGCACGTTTTTAAATGACTGAATGACAAGCAATGATGGATAATAAGCGGCATGCTGCTGTCCTCAGAGGGGAGCACACACACACAGACAGACACACATACACACACACATCGAGATGACATGAATGTGTGGAGAGGAAGGGAACAAGAGGGGCAGAATGACCTGGCCTTGGTTTGTACTAAACAACACTGACCCCTAGTGGCGTTAGTGAGCATCATCCGTCCATAAAGTGATTTACATGCTGCACATGAATATGCAAGGACGAACCCCCACGCATGTCTTTACATGAGGATGGCTCATAAAGTGTGTCACCATATTTCCCGATGAGGTTGTGTGTGCAAGTTGTGCACTTCAGTGTGCCCGTGTGGGTGTGTTGATGAGGCATGTGATCCTCCACACATGCACAATCAGGAGAACATTAAATTTAAGAACAGAGTTCTGTGCAACGTCTGTGCATGAGGTGTGTGTGTGTGTGTGTTTGTGTGTGTTCTAATAATGGTCCCTGTTGGACTTGGGCTTCCTTTGATGCGATGAAGTCCGACAGGCGTGAAACAGGTCCAATCAGGCGCGTGGGTGCTGCCAATTAACCCTTTTCACCGTGTGAAACCAAACATAATTGCCTGGGGTGCAGGGGCCACTGGGCCATGGCCTGCCCAGCGTAGGCTGTAATGGGCATTAGCAGTGCTGCCAGGTGACCATTACACACAATTGAACTGCTGGGTGTTTCTCCAAATCACATAGTTACAGTTGCTACACAGGCCTAATTGGCATGGCATTACCAAATGGCCCCTATTACTAATTTTCACACCTACACAATCTATCTGGAATATCGCTTCAGATATTGTTTTGTGCCGGGTCCATTACACTCCTGTCGGCACACTGTATTTCAGTCATTTTACTAGTTTCAATCTGTGAGTGTGATTTATCTCACGCTTGAGAGATTAAATTCCCCTATGTGTAATACATTCTGATATTCCCACATTTCTAATGTAAAAGTAACCTTCACTGGAACAAATAGTGTGCAAGGAGTTAATCTTGGTGTATACTGATTGTCAAATATTATTCATGTTATGCTCGAGGCAAAAAGCTCATGTTTTTAGTCGAAGTTTTAGGAAAAGAACGTTTCTTTTTTTTCTGCTGTAATATTGCAATACCAACATTTAATAAAATACGGATTAACATTTCTCTTTATCTTCGATTATTCTTGGCAACAAATAAAGCATCTTGGTTTATTAATATAGTGTGAAATAATAACGCATTATTAATAAGGGTGATTTACTTGCTATACTTGCAGCACTCTGTCACAAACTGTCACTGTAAACTACTAAGACTGCATTTAAACGTACATTCTTCATCCGTAGATAGCCATACATAAAAGTAGATTAGCTATGCAACATGAATATGGATTAATATTATGTAGTTACATGCTGCTGGACCAGATGGGTGATTTATATTGCAATAAATATAACATATAAGCACAGTGGAGGTTTCGTTAAAACATGAGATAAAATATGATTGGGAAATTAGATTTTTAGTGTCAGCATGGTTAAGTAAAATAAAAATAAATACCTTAAACTATATTGTTTTTATGTCTTTGTTATTGTCTTTTCTTGAAATGCCTTATATTGGCCGACAGGGGTCGTTGATTCCCCCTTATTCTCCATCCTGCTGTCTGCCTGACTGCCCAACAAATGTTGGCAAAACACCCCCTCCTCATCGTGTAGAAAAAAATGGCGGACAAGCGCTAAATCTACATCAGTAACAAATACATACGTTACAAAGCAAGGTAAACACCCTCGGAAACACCGAGCAACGTCTCCTTTTAGTCATTGCTTCATTGTTGAGCCCACATTATTACTAGCTGCCTTCAGTGCGCTGTTATGCTCCCGTTCTGCTAATGCTAATATTTATATTCAGGTCAAGGATGCTAGCATGCTAAGCTAGCATCCATGGCAGTGGGCATGTCTCTTGTGTAGCCGTGCGTAGCATAGCATGCACGCTGGATGTAATGCGGGAACTACTGTGTGTTTGGCTTTTACTCGGGGACATTATGACGGATATTATACCCCGGGTGTTACCGTTACTCTAGCGTGAACTGTTGAATAACATTGTCGCTGTTGTCAGGTAAAGGAGCAGCTGGCACTCTTGGAGATGTAGCTCAGTCCAAGGGGTAACGTTAAGGGGGGTGTCCCATGTGTTGGCTTTGTGTTTTGAATGGAGTTCAAAAAATTTCGGCAATGTGAGACGCTATTGTGTTGGCTTTAAAAGGCTTCTTGTTTTAGTGCCAGGCGAGCGTTTCTCGCCGGCCGTTGAGATTTGCAACAGGGGGACGTGTAACATTACCTGCTGAGCCCTCTAATGCCAGTCCTGTCACTCTCCTCCCTCCAGACGGAAAAACAGGTAGCGGGGTCGCTTTAATTTGAACGCCATCCCCCCTTGGCGGAAGAAAAAGGCGCACTTCTATTGAAAAGGACATCCGGTGGGGATAAACGCTGCTAAACGGTTATGAAGTTTTAAGGTAGGTGTGTTGATATCACAGCAAAACAGCAATCTGATCACTTTACCATGTTGCTCCGTTGTAATTGCTCCGCCGTATTTGCTTTTTCCTGAGTCAATTTGCTGGCGAACCTACTGCTATCATAACAGAGCCGGGATGTTTTGGTTTCTCTGCAAATTAAAAGCATATAGTTCACATTAGATGCTGGATGTGGTGTGTGTAAATACCAACTGCTTACTATGCATTTAATAACGTAGCATCAGGTCATGCACATGCCGTGTGTGTTGTCTTCTGCTGTATATCATACTCCAAATTCAGGATATTAGATTATATCTAAAAGTTGTTTATAGCACACAGTATGCAATGTGTACCTGCCGATTGCAGGAGAGAACTCCTTCAAGTGCTTGTTTATATTAGTGTGACCTGTTGACCTATTTGTTGTGTCTGGCTGTCTTTGTTGTTGAGCCAATGCTTTGGGTTACCTGGGGTCACTGAGCCTCCAAACATGGCCCTTGTCCACACTTATGTCTTATAATGTAAAGCTGGAAATGTTGCACATATTCCGTGTAGTTAATATGCAATGATGGAAAGTTTAAACCAATGAGTGTAACTGCTTTTGTTTTGATTACAGTCCCATATGCTGCCCCTCCATTTACGACACTGCATTGCAGTGATTTGGTCAGCTTGAACTTGTGTGTTTGGAAGACTGATTGAAGTATAATGATACA
This sequence comes from Macroramphosus scolopax, assembly GCA_901007825.1. NCBI lineage: Eukaryota > Metazoa > Chordata > Actinopteri > Syngnathiformes > Centriscidae > Macroramphosus > Macroramphosus scolopax. The sequence continues at coordinate 70,609 of CAAKHC010010737.1, forward strand.
AAGGGCCTCTGAGGAGAGGTTCCTTTTAAAGACAGCCGACAAGACCAAATCTCTGGTTTCCCTATGAAGCCCTGTGTTACAAACATGATAGCTTAAATTGGATACATACTTTTCATTTGTGTCATCCGTTATTCGAGCACAAGCAAACTCTTGATCTCGTTGATGTTACAGGGTCCTCTTAGATACAGTTATTCGTTGCTAAGTTTCTGTCGAATAAACCCAGTGCTCACATGAGATGCAAATATTATAAGTGACATGTGGTGTTATGAAAACTTGGATTACAGCGGTACAACCATCTGTCAATCTATAGGTCGACTGGAAAAGTAGGGATTAGTATTTCCATTCCAAATGTCACACAAATAACAAAATGTCACCAAATCTTCTTTTTGCCACTTGATTGGACAGATGTTTATTTGTATGTTCCCCTGACTCTTTAGAGTGGAGGCCACTGTTGTGTCAAGAGCTTGGTCAGTATTATTGGAGCATGAGGAAGCCTGTGCCACAGAAAGGTAACAAAACATCTTTCACTGTATGACAATAGTATTATTCCAAATAGTTGTAATATGAGACAGATATCCATAGTTGCTTGTAAGCTAAGTTAGACGAATGACATATTTCAGTATGTAACCAGCCAATCCCTGTTTTTCTCGGTAAATTGCAATAGTCATGTAATCTTGTACAACTTTGGATCAAAGGTTGTGGCAGGTATTGCAGGGTATTGACTGATGAGAAAATCACGGATAGATGAGAGCTTATTTTGCTTTTTCTGGCTCCTTCAGCTATAGAGTGGAAAGATGCCAGAAGGATCAAGCATGCCCGGAGTGGGCGACCCTCCCGGGTGCCCTCCCAGTACCAAGGTTAGTACCCCCAAGCAGGCAGAGACATAGTTAAGTCCTAATGGGTAAAACTGCAAAAGGGTTTGTCTGCATTGTTTCATTCAGAGGTCTTGTTCGACCTTCTTTTCTGGCTGTCATTTTGACGGACAGGGTCGTTGCAGACGGTCAATTATGTCCTTTTTTTTGTCTTTTGTTTGGACTCACAAAACATTGCATGAAGGTGACATTTAGCAAACTTCTCACAACTTAAACTGTACTTGAATATGAATTTTTATGTTTTCCAATTTGCTGCAGGGCATTTCAGTTGGGAGAAATATCTCAAAGAGACTGGTGCCAATGCTGCACCTACTTCTTGCTTCAGACAGGTGAGCAGAATGAATATCTTGATCCAGAATGTCAACTCTCTAGAGTGTATATCAATCCCATTTGTTAGTGTCTCACCTGTGGTTATTTGACGTAACAAGTATTACAATTTGTTCTCCACTGACAATCTCCTACTAACACTTGTCTATCGACATCCTACAGAGCCTCACACCCCCAGTTAATGAGTTCAAGGCGGGCATGAAGCTGGAGGCACAGGACCCTCGAAACACCACGTCCACCTGCATTGCTACAGTTGTTGGCCTGACAGGCTCGCGGCTTCGCCTGCGCTTGGATGGGTCGGACAACAAAAACGACTTCTGGCGCCTGGTGGACTCCTCAGAGATCCAGCCTATTGGTAACTGTGAGAAGAATGGAGGCATGCTGCAGCCACCACTTGGTAGGGACACATGCTAATTACATTACATTTCTGAAGAAATATCATTCGCATTGTCTCTTCTCATGTTGTTAGAGGATAATTTGTTGACGGTTATCTGAAGACTGTCACTGATTTACTTCTTAGTGGTTTTCATTTTGTCCACTAGGTGTCAGTGACTGACAGTACTGAATGTCAAGCGTCATGTTAATGCCTAAAACACTGCTTAGAAATAATCTTACCCATCGCAATAGGTGCACAACCGCTTTGTAATTTGCCCTTGAGACTGCTTTAACCAAGTGTTGTTGACAGTTCACGCAAACTCATCCTTCAGGTTTCCGTCTGAATGCGTCCTCCTGGCCCATGTTTCTTCTGAAAACACTTAATGGAGCTGAGATGGCACCGTCCCGCATATTTCACAAGGTACCTGCACAAGGCACATGCATGTGCACACTGTAACAACTTGTAGTCCTATAACCTAGAAATATTGATTTGCTTATTCTTCATTCATACCAGAGTTCACCAAGTGTTAGGTGTTTCTCCTGTCTACTTCCATACCTGACCCCCCTTCCTTTCTCTCCTTATTCCCCAGCAGGAACCTCCCGCCCCAGAGCAGAACTCCTTCCAGGTAGGCATGAAGCTGGAGGCAGTGGACCGTAAAAACCCTCACTTTATTTGCCCGGCCACAGTAGGTGCACTGCGTGGAGTTGAGGTGCTGGTCACCTTTGATGGTTGGCGAGGAGCCTTTGACTACTACTGCCGCTATGACTCACGTGACGTCTTCCCAGTTGGCTGGTGCGCCCTCACCGGGGACAACCTGCAGCCGCCTGGCACCAAAGGTCTGAAAGGTTATACACATACACTTGATTTAACACAAGTCTCAACAAAAATGGAACATTTTAAGCTTCAAAAAGGCACTTACAAGTCCATAAATTGGACAGCATTAAGCTGTGGAGATGTTGCTTTTGGTGTGTGTACATTTTGTGTATTTGTCTTTGACACTGAAATATCATTAACTTGAAGTGCACTCGCAGAGAGAACTCTTCCAAGGCCGTGTGCACTTTAGGGGCAAACCGAAATTTTTGTTTTTTTTTGTTTCAATTCATCTTCTAAATCCAGCAACTGCAGAAAAGCCACTTCTTTGCCTCCATGATAAATAGATTTCATGAACGTGTCTATTTGGATTTTTACTACGGTTAAACCTTAATGCTTTTTTTACACTTGCCTGGTCAGAAATCTAATTGCCTGAAGTACTTTTTTACTTGCCCGTATACAAATTGTACCCTCTGTGTTTTGGTTTTCTTTACCACTCGCTCCATCAGGCAAGGGATCTGCTAGATTTAACAGTCAGACGTGGCATTTTACTTGCCCCGAGCAATCTTTACGCTTGAGCGCTGTTATTAAATGGTATGTACGGGTTAGGTTGTTGCAACATATTTCGCCGTGTGATAGTTGTCTTTAGCAACAGTTGAGCTCAGGTGAGCTCAGTAAGTCAGCATGCCTGTGGCTTTGCTTGTCTTCTAAATGAATATGTTTGCAATTGAGTATGACAGTGAACACTGGCCTGTTGTTTTCTTTGTGTTCGCATTTGACAAGGAAGAAAGCTTTCTTGTCACTCGTCATTCTTTCTCTGAAGCTGGCGCGTTTGCAGACGTCTTTGGAAATAGACTGGAGTCAGAGAAATATTTAAGAAAGGAGTACAAGGGTTATCAGCCACAATTTCAGCTGTTTTTGTCTACTGGTATCAGTGTGGAAAAGGAAGGAGTGGGTAAGGAAGGCGGGAGTTGTTTTTGTGGCCTGCTAGTGTTTTAGGAAGGCCTGGCACTCACCCAGTTGGCAGAGTTGAGGAGTCCATGACGGGGTTGAAACAAGCCTGGATGCCCCTTCACAGGCCTCCTATTAGCACCCTGAATAACAGGGTCTGATTAGACACATTCAAGAGAATTGAATCAAGAGAGGGTTCAGAAATGAGCAGCAAAGATGGACACAGACTTGGAAAGTTGAACTGTTTACATTGCCAGCAGATGGTGGGAGGAGGGAAGAGAAGGCAGGAAAAAGAAGGGAGGAGCGACGCAGAGGAAGAGTGTGATTGAGCTGGAGGAGAGAGTGAATCTGAAGATAGCTGCACAGACAACCCTTTGACTTTCGTTTGGGCAGGAGAGGTGAGTTGATATGAATGAAATGACAAGAATACATTCAGGGGGATTAGAATAAAAGCTCCTGAGATGTTATCGTCTCGTAACGTGAAGCTGGCAGTGGGGGCTTTGTGAACTCAGTGAACTCCAGGGGAAAGAAGGGAAGAGAAAAAAAAAGGGATTGTTGGTTACGTGATTGTTTGGCTGTATTTACAAAGGCTGCCACTGATCAATGAACATGTAACCTAGAGCTCCTTTAAACCTTTTTAAACATATAATCTAGGAAAGAACCAATCTGTCCAGGATCAATCAGGTGTGTTTTCTCAGCTTCCTCATGTAAAGTATCAGCAGCCTGCAGGCTGAACTTTGCGTTGATTGTGGCCGTGTGAACATGTGTTTAATAAATAAACCCCACGGGTCAAGACCTGTGTTAATGAATGGGGTTAGTCCTCTCGTAAACTTGTCCTTGGTTGCTCCAGGATGCATACCAGTGTTTTTAAGGTTGTGCAGTGTGTGTGTGTGTTCTGTGTACTTTATGCCTGCAGGTGCATATTATCCAGCTAGTTTTGCTATACTGAGGCTCTTTTCTTTTGTTGGTTGCATGTACACACTGAAGTTTTGGCAGCTGTGTTGGCTTATATATAAGTCCACAGTTTATAGTGTTTTTAATATACACCCCCTCCTCTCCATGATTTTACCATGTGTGTATTCCCTCAATGGTTCTGTTGATTTCTGGAACGGCACACGTCAATAAATGCAGGGTGTACTGTTTGTTCATGGTGGGAGATTAATTTTGAAAACATCTCACAGCTGTCAGCAGCAAGCTACTTCATTAGGGTTTGTGCCTCCAGGCTTTTAGGGTGTTTGTTCTAACCAAAAGGGATTTAGGAGGTACAGCAAAAGAATTTTCTATTACCTCCGTCCTTTCTTAAAAAAAAAAAGCTCCATTTTTGTTCTTCCTTCGCCTTTTTGTCTGATTTGTTACTGTCCTTGTTTTTCCTTTGGTTTGTATGGATCACAGTTTACGGAGTGGATTTGTTTGTCGGATTTCGTGTCTGTATGGAATCCCGTGCTCATTGCATTATTAAATACTTTTGGTTTCCGCAGCCAAGGACTTTAGGTTTTCATTGCCGCTAGATTCTTTCTCTTTAAGTAAGATTAAGCAAAATCTACCAGGCTTTGGAGGTGGAGGGGCGGAACACGAGCCAATGAAGCAGAACCGTTTCAATTTTTGGGAAAATCCAATACTTTTTCCACTTTCTATAACATCGCACACCAGGAGCTTTTTTTTTTCCTCACTTAGTGAGGAAATATTATACGGACCTTTTTTTTATTTTATTTTTTTATAGAAAATAGCGTTGATAATTGAGTGCCACAATCAAGTATAAGAGTGAACTGAAGCTCGGCAGTCAAAAGGTCAATTCAATCAAATTAAGAAAAGACATATTTTCTCATTTCCCACTGGCTTTTTCTGCCCATGCATGTGGTTTGGTTTCTCTGATTCAGAGATATTTTAATTAGATTTCTGCTGCTTCCTCACAGAATGGAAGTAAATGTACCTTTGTATGCGATACTCATGAAATAGAAGAGATCCATTCAAAAGAATGAAACTCGCAGCGTCTGTTCATAATCCGTACTCTTTGCTCTGAGTACCTTTGACTGAATGTTGCACAGCTTGCTTGTATCTCTACACAGAAATGTATAGATGGTGCAATATATTGCTAGTACCTGCCTTCCTCTTGCTCTTCACTACCTTTGACTGCAGCCTCACTGCATTGAATTTCTCAATGGTCTCGCTTTTGTGACCTTTTTAAAATTCATACACCCCTTGAGTTTACTGAAAAGGTGGAAATTCACCAAGTGAGCATGACTTATGGAGCGAATTGGAGCGTGCACTTCTTGATGCGACCTTGCTCGATCTCTTTGCTCTCTCGCTGCTACAGTCTGGTAGAAGTGGTGTCTTCATGAATTCAGTTCGGCATTGTTGCCATACATTGTGGAGATGAAGTGGTTACGTACATAACAGCCTTTGAGAAAGTTCTTGACCCCGTAACCGAGGTGACGGGAACATCCGAGCCACATACAATGAGAGAGTGTGTGATAACTTGTGTATAACAGAATTTGCTTCTCGAATGTGCAGTGAGGGAAATGAGTGAGTCGTCTATGTAGGGCTGCAACTATCGATTATTTTTCTAATCGAGTATTCTACCGATTTTTCCATCGATTAATTGGATCCATGTGTGTCAGAGCCAAACTAAGGGGCATCATATATATATATCATAACAAGCAATCATGTTGTACGTTCTTACCCAGCTATGAAATGTAGCCTTAATAAACGTAAATGCTTTAGTAGCGTTCATCTCAACTAGCAATTATATTGATTTACTCCAATGCTAACGCTAACCTTGTGTCAGGTCTGCTCCCTGGACTGGATGAGCAGATCTGAGGCAAAAATTGATTTCTTTTTACCGCTTCTGACTTAAGTTTTGAATTGTAATTCTTCATTTCTTGTTTCGTAGTTGCCCCGCAGCTTTTTGCATAACCTCCTACTCTTGTGTCTCTCTTTCTTTTCCTGTGAAGTAGTGTTGCCTAAGAGTATTGGGGCATTGACAGACGGGAGTGTGGAGAGCACAGCCATGCACCCGGCCCCCACGGTGGGCCGACCTCCTGGTCAGAGAGGACGTAAACCGGGCCGCAGGAAAACCAAGGCGACTGGTCCCTGGAGTCAGAAGGGCTCTGCGTTGGGACCACAGAGCATCCAGGCAAGCAAAAGCCTGGAGCCTATCAAGATCCCCAAGAAACGTGGGCCCAAGCCTGGCAGTAAGGTAAGGCTGATGCCATCAGGGACTGACCCTTTGTCATAATATATATGTACCTGCCTGATGTGTCTCGAAATCAGCATTCATTCTGTGCACTGGGCTCTTTGTTTACATCTCTGATGGGCTCCAGAGGTTACTTGAAAACATCTTTCACTATTTGTGACACCTGATTTTCTATCAGAGTGAACATTATTATTGTAGCGTATCACACTGAAAGGTGTTACTTGCTGTGTTGGCAGTTGGGTTGGGCGAAGAGAGCTGGCTGGCTGGAGGATGCCATGGCCGGCCCTGGACGGCCAGTGACCGGTCCAGGGCGACCCAGGGGCAGATTGCCCGCCAACTGGGCTCAGAGGATCGCTCTGCAGCAGGCCCAGACTCAGGCAGAACCTATCAAGATCCCAAAGAAAAGAGGGCCCAAGCCTGGCAGTAAGGTAGCAGTCATTCCACACACACACACACACACACACACTCAGAGTTTTATTGCTTCCTCGCTCCACAGAGCCAGACAACAATTGCAGTCAAACTAAAATAGTCGTCTATTTCTGAGGTTAAATGTTTGGGGATTAAAAGACGTTGCTTAAAATAGCTGCTTTCATGCTGTGACACAAACATGTACGTAAGCTCAGAGCTCTGCCATTGAATGTTGTATGAGACGTCTGACAGATTATTAAACCTAGTTATGTGCGAGAACTCCTTCGGTGTGTGGCGGTAGAGCGACAGCTGTTTTTTCTTTTATTCAATCTTGACAACATGTCTGGACGTATGTGTTTGTATCCAGAGGAAACCACGTGTGGTAACCAATCCAGTCCCCACGTCTCCCACCAGCAGCACCCCAGAGCCCGACACCAGCACTGTGCCTCTGGACAACGCCACCATCCCCAACTCTGCACTCCAGGCACCCACAGGTACATATTGTGGTATTATTACCTTTCCTAGATGCTAAATGTCACACACACACACATGGTCGGCTCTCTTTGCTCTGTCTGTCCTATAACCTTTAAAACTGACTCCTCTGTTTGTTGTCTGGTCCACTAGTATGTGTGTACTTAAACAAGTATGGCAAGGTGGGACCTCATTTGGACCAACGGAGTATCCAGCAGCTCCCTGACCACTTTGGGCCTGGTCGGGCCTCCTCAGTCCTTCAGCAGTGTGTCCAGGCCTGTGTGGACTCCGCCCACAACCAGGGCACCGTCTTCTCCTGCCTCAAGTCCGGTCAAGGGGGGGAAGTTATTTCAGGTTAGGATTCTTTAAATTTTTCCTCACTTTCTAACTGATATATATATATACATATATTGGCTATATTTGATCCATCGCCTGCATCTCCTGTCCAGCTTACTTTGACAAGCAGCAGCACACCCTGACCCTGCCAACTGTGAGTAGCGTCACCTACGTCCTCCGCTTCCTGGAAAAACTCTGCCACAATCTCCACTGCGATCCCCTTTTTGGCAGCCAGCCTGTTGCCAGAGGAAGCCTGCACTACGACAGTCACACATACACTACAGGTCAGTGGTGCTGCTCTCGTTACATCCTGATACTATCCAGAAAGCTCCAAAGGGGAAGCCTGTTCACCACCAAGAAGGATCTCGATGTGAGCATCCGCACTGATGAATGATCTGTGAGCAGCGGCGCTCCGAGTCGTGGATAATTGTAAATGTAGCACTCGCAGGAAGATAGGGAGGCGTATTTGTTCCTCAGATGATGGTGGATTTGTAAAACCAAAGAAGAGCTTTAGGTGTGTGTAATCAAACAACAGACCATCTGGTCCTCCTGTCTGCTGTGCAATGTCCCTCTAGCTATATTAAAAGTTCCTCTATATGTGCCTTTTCTTTAAGAACGGAGAGGTTTTGGAGATAACCTGACAACAGGCCCGGGCCGGGGCACCAAGCGGTTCCTCCAGGACTCCTATAACAGTCCCCTGCCCCAGAAACTGGCCAAGATCCCTCGTCTCTCCGCTGATGGTATGTGACCTTTTCCTGACCTACTTTTTATTATAGATATAAAAAAAGAACTTAAATAAAGAGACACATGTATTTCCCTACACAATAAGGCCCTAAGTTATGGTTTGTAATGACTTACAACAATAGTTATTACACCTCCCTATTTATAAGATGTTCACCTCCACCCATGACTGGCCGACCTATTACACTGATTCATGCTCTGCTTATGTTCGTCTATTCTGCGAAAGGCCTCGGGCTAATATTTTCTCATGGTACGTGGAAATCACCGGTTAAACTCACCTGCCACTCATGTACATCATCTTCCGTCACATAAGTGTCTCTCAACTCCGGCCGCGCACCTCGCTTTACGCGAGATATTTAATTCTAATAATCGACTGCTCCGAGTTGTCCAATAAAGCCTAATCCATCACACGAGCCGACGTAGTAAAACAGAAAACGCTCTTGGCTCAAGAACGAGTGCTATTACGTTCCGGGGCAGGAGGTTAATCATTTAATCATCTTTCAATTTCCTTAGATTATAATTAAGTTAATGGAAAGTAAGAGATTTATATCAAAGGGCAGTAACACGTTTTAAAAGCCCCGAGCTGTCACAGGATGCCAGAACACACACACACCTTTTTATAGTAGTTTGTTTTCTAAAGGTTAATCTCATGACTCCTGACATGCATTAAGTCTGCACGGCTTTTGTTTACATTCTGCACTTTGCTCATATTTTATTTCCTATGTTGTGTTTTATGCTGGTTTTATGGATGTATCACTGATTTACCTCCCTGATGAGCCTCCTCTCTCTCTGTGGTCCTCAGGGGAGTCGGTGGAGAACAGCATCGCCACATCAGAGCAGATAAAGAAGAGTCCTCTCTCCCCGAGCTCTCTGGCACAAGCTACAGGCCTGAGGTCTCCCTCCAAGCTGCTGCATCACACACATTCGACAGGTGGGAAGACTCACTCATTCAGGGAAACACTGTTGATGTCCATGTAGACAAGGTCACCTTCAGAAGAGGCCTATTGGCAGGGGGGATGAAATGTCTTCATTTTTCCACATCAGGGAAAACACATTTCAGCATTGCAGGGATGAATGTACTTTCTGAACGCTAAGCTGTCAGGAAATTTGTCACGCAGCCAGATTTAAAATAATGGAAGAACAACAGTGATCCAGCCTACAGAGCTACATTCCTACCAGAAATACATACGAAGGACTGCAAACTAGGAATGTCGATGAATGTTCTGAATTCAAACCGTTGAAAGCCACGTGTCCTGAAGACTAATCAAACATCATTGTAGACAGTTACTCAATAGACTATGCTAACAATGCACACGTGTGCAAATGAGAGAGTTCTGTCGTAGTATTTGTCTAGATATAAGAAAACTAAACTGAAGCATGTTTGATGGGTTAGTGGATTCTGGCGTTCGTTTAGACGAATGAAATTCCTGACAAATGACCGTCCTGACTCAATGTATGACTGTGCTCCCTGTGCTTCTTTAGGCTCGGGCAATTTTCGGGAAAGCCCCAGGCCCAGCGGTCAGGACCCCAACCTTTGGACAGTAGAGGATGTCATGCAATATATCAGACACATCGACCCAGTGCTGGCACCGCACGCTGACCTTTTCAGAAAGCATGTATGTAGAGTCCCACACAGATTATGATGATTATATCTGCACAGTCGTCGTTCTGAATTAGAAAATGTCAACTGGTAAATCTTTGTACTCCCCGGCTTCTCTCCGTTCTCCCCTTTCCTCTGTTACAGGAGATCGACGGTAAAGCACTCCTGCTGCTGCGGAGCGACATGATGATGAAATACATGGGCTTGAAGCTCGGCCCCGCACTCAAACTCACCTTTCACATTGACAAGCTCAAGCGGGCTTGAAGGGGGAGGGGGGGTCAGCTCACCAGACACAACCTTCCAAAGGACTTAACTCTTACCCTGCCTCCCTGGTAGAGGATCAGTATATAATGCACTGCATATCGGACATACAGTATACTGACCATTACATGTAGCAGCTTCCTCACACCGCCATGTTTGGTATTACATACCCCCGACCTGACCTCATCCAATGAGGAATGTTTATTTTTGTGTAGCACAATCCAGCCCGAAGGCAGCATGGGATATGTAGGATCACCCACTTGTCCGTCATCCGTTCTTTCATTTCAGTATAACTTAAAGCGTCCTATGTGGCCATAACTGTACACGTTTTTTTGTCCTGCTTTTTATTACGATACATTTATTCTGTACATTACACATTTTTGTACTTTGGATTTTTTCAACGTTTTGTGTTGAAAATGCTAAAAGAAAGAAAAACCCTAAAGCGAGGAACGGAAATCACTACACGGCGTCCCAAAACGTTGGGAATGTTTCTGATTATTGTCTCGGTTTGAGGCACGACGTCGACAAATGGTGTTTTATCAAATGACAAAAAAAAAAAACATTTATTCTGAAAATACTGCCACAATGAAATCCGTTTCTTTTCTCTTTATTCTGGATGTTGTTTACAATGCCTCGTCTTGTCTGTTATTTGTACTTTTTTAATTTTTATACTATATTATTAGAGTTCCTACATGGAGAGCCCTATCATACGTAACATTGTTCAATAAATATATAATAATTCAACCCTTTTGATCCTTTTTGTGACGCTGCAATTTGTTACAGCTGAAAGAAGGGGAACATCTAAAGCCACTTGAGAGTGATTCCCCATTGAGAGACGGTCACCAACAGGGGGCAGCACCTCCTTTTTTTTACTTCCTTTGCAGTCAAGTCTCCTTGGTGTTTCTCCTTGGGACTCACTGACATGCACTGCCATGGGTGGTTCTATCTCCATCTGGTAGACTCAGCATGATCATGCCTGTGATATTTTTATACCTCCATGAAGATTTGCTCGTTGTTTTGTTGCTGAATTATGTATTCCTTTTCATGTCCTGTAATTTAAATATCCACTCTTTAGGATGCACCACTTGCACATGCTGTTTCTGGTAAATATTGCTTGTTATTATTTCTGTCGGTACATGAGTGGGTTATTAGGCCTGTGGGCGAGCGCTACGTTGCTACTGAGGCAACTCAATACAAGAGAGAAAAATCTAACCGCATCCTCTTAGAGAACAGGAAAACATGTAGTGTTGAAAGCAGTGGCCAAACCCACTGATTCTAACTGACACTGGATGAGTATGAATGCACGCCTCTGTGTGTGAGCATATGACACATGCACACAATCTGTGCTGTGTTTGTGTGTTATGCTCGGGCACATGTGACAAGCTCGCAGCTCGTGGCTGCTGCCTGTGCTTGTTGATGTGTAAGAGTAGCCAAAGTGTTGTGCATGAAACCGGTGCTATTTATAGCAATAACAGCTCCTTGTGCTGCATATTGTGTGTGTGTGTGAAGGTTGTGAAGTGAGCTTTCGCTTCAGCTCCTTACAGCACAGTGGAATGTTTCTTTTTATTAGGTGCCATTCTTGTGTTGCTGATAGGGCAGCAGGCAGACATCTTAAACTATTAGGGTGATTATCACTCAGGACTTGCTGGGCCGTACCCGAGCATGATAGAATATCCTCATTGTTGTGACTCACAGTGGTGTTAGCTAAGAGGGGGAAATCCTACCCCTGATATTTACCAATAATGCTGTTGAGGGCTCCTGAGTCACCCATTACCGTCTCTGCCACAACAATCAAACGCTGTATAAAGAAGAGGCGAGACAGTTTAGTTTAAGGAAGCCTTGGCGCGCTCGCAGATTTGTTACAACAGTGAGGAGGAAAAAAACGACTTTGTTTCTGCTGTCATGTTGACACAGTGGGCACAGTTCGAGAGGAAGACAATAAAAGAGAAAGATGATCCGTCCTGCACCTCATCTCAACTGATACCAGAACTCCCAACATGCCTTTGGGCAGTGGAGGTACTTTCAGTCAGGGTGAAGGTCCTGCTGGCCTTCAATCCTGGTTCGCCTGCACAGCCCCGAGGCTTCAGCTACAAGAAAATATACTTGAGTTTCTTTGTCAGGTTGATCTTTGAAACATGTTTCCAGGTTGTGCAATGTCCTGGTTTACAGTGCATGAAGTGCATTATAAAAATGCCTCATAAAGGGTGAGCACGCCGCACCACGCTTCAGCTACTCCCCACATGATCTGTCTTTGTTAAAGGTTTTCTCCTTGTAATTAGTTATGCAGCGACACTTCTGTCTGGGCAGACAAAGCTTCTTAGTATTTGTAGAACCAAATAAGGAGAGATGGGGAAAAGAAAATGTTATCACACCGCAGCTCGGAGAACTGCTGCTTTTCATTCCTGGTTTGAAAAACTGGTACACGATATAAGTCACTGTCACAATGCTACTTAATTTAAATTTGATTTCATCACCTTCCACAAATGAGGCCGCCCGCAGCAGACCTACATCGCTCGCTTTGCTCCTTTCGGCTTTTGATTGGGAGATAATATCTGCTAATCTTGACATCCTGTCAGGTCCTGCCTACGGATGATCAGCTAATGGCAGGATTGTCCTGCGAGGAAAACGTTGCAGCGTGGGGTGTTGTCTGTCCATGAGTCTGAACAGCATGGATCACATGCACAAAAACAAGAACAGCTTTGTCACGCACATAAAAAACGACTGTCAATCCAAATGCAGATGTGCACGGGGCTTGAAAAACGATGCTTTATTTCAAGTATAGGCAGCAGAATAATGCATGTAAAGCCCAAAGAAGAACATGCTCTCATGTATTAACTCCGCCGCCAGCCTGTGGCCTGTTACTCCGCCTCTGGTAGCATGTGCTCGCCACTGTCACCAGATTAACACGTAGGTCTAAAGCCGTGCTCATAAAGACACTGTGTACGGAACACAGCCTGCACTAATACTGCTTCCCTCTTCTAACCTACAAAGCCGTAACTCTCCGAGGCTCCAAGGGTCAAATAAAACTGCAAGAACACGGTGTAAATACAATAATATGACCGACATAATGCAATCCAGTGAGGAAGGGCCTGCAGCAGAATTCTACCTCAGACTTGTGTTCCGTTCTTTATGGAGGCTGCGAGATAGATTCCACTCCACATTACAGTGTGACAGCAGGAACACTGCTGTTGATTTACCACGTTTGCTGTCACAATATTAAGAAAAATGTGACATTTAAAGCCGCACAGGGGTAAAATTACTTATGATATAGCACACGTGTTGCGCCGACATTCTCCCTCCGCTGCTACATGTTAATATTTCTTTACGCTCTGCTTGGCAGGTTTTGACACATCAAGAGTGCCACGCAGTGAAAGTGCATTTGATAGGTAATTTTGCTCTGAGTGAATTCATTTGAATTATGCTGATGTTCATTACAAGCGACGGAAAAATGCAATAAAACCTTTCAACAAACGGGTAGTACCAAAACAACCCTCCTGTGCATGCATGGGCTGACACCGGGGTTAACTTTCCGCCACTGTTGCGAAACCGCAGCTCGGCTCAGTTTGGCTCAACTGTGTAAATCACACAACCCTTTAATATTTACCACCTTTGGACATTGTTGGGACACCTCGACGTGTTTGAGCTGACTCGACGGAGAAGTGTCAGCTGTGTGCAGGAAAATAAATTATTTATACCTGCTCCCTTTACTTCAAAGAGCTGGCAAACCATTCAACCTCAGATTTGGGTAGGTGGGGGCAGGAGGAGGAGTCGCTGGTCACTAGGCAACCTCCGTGTCACCTGCCCCGACATGCCAAAATCAGCCACTTACCTCTGGAGGCTGCGTGCACAAAGTACACGGCTGCATTTAAAAGCCTGCTCAGCAGGATGCATATGGAAAACAAAACAATTACTGAGACGCAGCTAAACTATGTGTCTCCAGGAAAGAAAGTGTGATGTGATTATATTGCTTTTTCCCCTCATGTGGGAAAGAGGAAGGGTTGTGTTGTTCGAGAGGACGCTGAGCTTCACTAAAAAAAACCCCGCAGCAGGATCCAACTGTGCAACAACTCACGTTTTGCACACAGGGCCTGTTGCCATGAAATATCTGTGATATGTTGGCCTTTTATGAGGAGAGCCAATAGCGAGGGGAGGGAGGAACACTGCGCAATGAGAGCGCACGTCTGGAAGGTGACTGTTCGGCTAGAAAATCAGGAAGTTCGGCTTGAGCAACATATCCAGTGAATGAACCCTGCCCCGAGGGATCTGCTGTTTATTTACCCCCTGCCTGCACACACAGACACACACACACACTCACAACAGGTTAACAAGAAAACAGACTAAAAGCTGTGAAACTTTCTTCTCAAAAGCAGACAAGTACAAGCATGCGCTCGCCATATTCACACACACAGATAGAAACATGTCCCTGTTGTCAATAAATAACTCATCTGGGAAACTCAAGTTGTTTTCTCACTTTGATTCACACTTTGAGTATTTCACTCTTTACAGTTATTCACACAGGGGGGGGTTGACTGGTTAAAATTAGCACTTCAATCAATGCTCAGTTTATTTTTTCTAAAAGTCACAAAATATTCTTCTGATGAGGTTATATTTCCTCGAGGCTCCGTCGCCGACGTGACTGTCTCATTTAGAAAACCGGTGTCGGTTTAAACGTCGGCACAAGTGGAGGTGTGAGGATCAGACACACAATGAGACGTAAATCCTTTATCTTCCCCCTGGCTCCACACTGATATTGAGATATCCCTGTTAGCCTGTTTGATCAGGTTGTGTGCTGAATCTGTGTGTGCACGTGCATGGGAAGACCTGGCCATGCGTGACAACGGCGAGTGACGACCGATCCGTCACGGGCGCTAGGACCTGAGATTACCTTGAGCTCGGGCTTGGCACCAAAGCCTGCAAATAAAGAATTAAGACTATATTTAAAGCAGATATATTAGTATATATATATATCTGCTGGAAGAGGTGGGCGATTCTTAACTGCATTGTGTTCAGCAAACCTCACGTGCAGTTTATTAACGGCTTTTAAATGAAGCCATAAAAGTGTTGTGGGAAAACCCAACTAAGAAATCCCCGAGGGTTGAGAAAGAAAAAAAAAATTGTTAACTGAAGATCCTCACACTCTTTCTCTTTATCCACTTTTGTTTTGCCTGTCTGCCTCTCTACCATAACGTGGCTTCTGATCGCTGACTTATAACAGGAAAGCAAGCTGCCACAGGAAGACGGCGTGTTGCGTTGAGCAGATGCAGTGGGTGGGCTGGAAACCAGAGAGTAAGAAACAACAGAAATAACTGTAAACGTCTCAGGAGTGTCCCACCCTGCTTAGCCTGCGTCTAGACTGGCCTCCGGGAGGCAGGTGGCAGTCATAATAAGGGATCGGGTGAGCAAACAGGGCTGTTTGGCGTAGCTGGTCATTTGTGTAAAAAAAAAGGAGTCACATTGAGAAACACAACATCTGCATTCACTTCAGCTCGCAGTGCATCGTACAATTATGAGATACATGAGGCATCGTTCTCACCGTGTGCCAGCATGCCCTGTGTGCCACACACACCAGAAGCCCGGCTCACCAGATTGGCACCAGGCAAGAGACCTGCAACCGTTACTAAGCACTGTGCCAAAGCTGTTGGCCTAATTCTCATGACAAGCCAAGAAAATGCATGCACACACTTCGCAAAGTTACTTGGAACAAGCCTGCATTAACCACCAGGATATTTCTGCTTTTTCTTTTTTACCTATGATACCACGTGTCAAATCAGAATCGTGAGCCCATCGATCGCATGACAAAAGAGACGATGCTGCTTTAAGAGCCGGGGTTGCAACGGCTGTTCCTGGTTGTGAACAACGGCGCTCTCATTCTCATTTCCCCCTCGTCAGTAATGAAGCCACTAAAGAAGCCTTTGTTGACAATGTGGAAAGCTTAAAGCGGTGACAATATTCCCAACATGACCCCAATCAAGCGTTTTTTTTGTAGCCCGGAGGCACAAAACAATCCAACAAACTCAGCCACTGCAGAGAAGCTCTTTCCCCTCATTTCATAATGAATGCAATCACATGAAGAAAAATGTTTTACTCCAGCTGGCTGTGGTGTAAAAAAAAAAAAACAACTGGAGAAAGGGGTTATTTTGAGTTTGCAATCATTTGTTCCAAAGTTGACTTGTTCCTCTGACCGTCCACCGGGCGAGCTGGGAAAAGGCACCTTCTTTGAGTCCAAGGCTTACAAGACTTAAGTCAGTTAAACCCCCATCAAGGTAAGCATTCTTTGGTCTCCTTCACCTCCCCCAACCATGCACACACACACACACACACACAGATTACTCTTTACACACAGCAAAGAAACAAATGTTTGCAGTGCTGTAGCAAAACCATTGTTATTTAAATGCAGCCTTGGAAGCCTGCAGCCGCTTTAAAAAAAAAAAATGTCATTATTGTTAACATTTGCACCACCCGTAATGTCAGTGTGGCAATTATCACCAAGAACACAGAGAGCTGAGATACACACACCGATACGTAATACAGCTCCTTTTGTTACCGCCATATGTTGATCTTATTGAAGTCGCCGCCTTCCCTCACCTATGAGAACGGCAGCGTGTATTGATATTCAACCGAGTCGATCTAGGACACGTCCGTGTATCGTTCTCAAGAAGGTATAAATATTGCATCGGTTTAAATCATTCCGGTGGAGGTTTGAGAGAACCCGAGGTCCCACCGTCCACCACAGGTTAACCTAAGCACTTAGCTAGCTCGCCACTGCCTTGGGGGGAAGAGCTGTGCAATGAATGGAAAAGCAGGCCACACTTCTATCCAGGCCATCTTTATTGATCCTCAAAACCTTTCACAAAGACCATCCCCCCCCCTCAATCTTATCCACAAAAAAGGGGACAATATAAACAACCAATAAATAAGAATCTGCGCGATTAAGGCGGTTCTACATCTCCAATGGGACACAACAGTGTGTACATGTCGGAGTTATACAGCTTCATACAGTACAAGCAGTAGATTTTTTGAGAATATCACATCTAAAAAAAAAAAAAGGCAGCACTTTTTCCAAGAGTGAACCATCTTTTTTTTCTTTTTTTTTTTCTTTAAAATCTGTTTTAACATCGTACTTCAGTCGAGAGTGACTTTTGGGATAGAAAGTTCTGGCTCTTTTTGGGGTGACCTTCGTCGTCTGAGCATATTCTTATTATACTGGGGCCGAATTGAAACAGGGACGAAAAAAAAAAAAATGAAAGAGCAGAAGTTAAATTCATCGTCTCCCCCTGTCTTACTTCAAAATAAAAGAAAAAAAAAAGAATTCTGAAAACCACTTAGGTCCCAAAAGGTGGTTGTTCTTTATATCACTTTTCTCAGATAGGAAAAAATAAATACACCTTTTAACTGGTAAACTGTCATGGAGTCCAGGCTTGGAGGAAACAGTGTCATAGCATCGTTCAGAGTGGCTTTTGACAATTTCAGCTTTACTTTATTACATTCATGTCCAGGAAATGGGAAGGGTGAAGCTCGGCCTTCCAGCCAACCACCCTCTGGCCACTAGCACATGCCAGACTCGAGCACTGTGCGTTCACTGTGGATATCCAGCGTTCTCTTCTGTGCACCATGTGCCGCGTTTTGGCTTGGTTGTCCAGAAGAAGGGTGCTCACAAAATTAAAAGTAAAGAGATGAGCACTCTTCATCCACCCTGGACAATTCTCTCTCTCTTCCGTGTCCATTTATTCGCCCCCTTCAGAAATCGGGTCCTCTCAGCAACTCACAGTGCTGGGCTGCTGTTTGCTCACAAAGTCTGAGATGAAGTCAAACTCATTTTGACCCAGGAAGAGTTCCGGCAGCTCCTGGACCCGGTCCAAACCCAGCTCCATGACCAGTGAGGTCAGCACCTCCTCGTCGATCATATCCGCATCCATACCGTTCAGGGCCAGGGCTGGCCCGGCCATGTGCTGCATGTTAGCCAGCTGGGCTGGGTTCATGCGATATTGGGCTGTTGGTCCCATGTGGTTGCCACCCATAGGCCCCAGTGGATGTCCGTGGTACTGGGTGTTGAGTTTCTGTAGCTGCATGCTGGCCATGAGCTGTTGAGACGTTAACCCTCCATTCATGAACTGTTGCTGCTGTTGTGGGTGCTGCTGCGGGTGCTGCTGTGGATGCTGCTGCGGGTGCTGTTGTGGATGCTGCTGCGGGTGCTGCTGTGGATGCTGCTGCGGGTGCTGCTGTGGATGCTGCTGCGGGTGCTGCTGCGGATGCTGCTGCGGGTGCTGGGCTTGTTGCTGGTGCTGCTGTGGATGCATGTGGTGCTGCTGCTGCTGCGAATGATGCTGTTGTTGTTGCGGCTGACCGTTATACATCATGTTACCAGAAGTCATCTGGTGGTGACCCATCTGGGCCCCGTTCAGCTGTCCGTTCATGGGTCCACCAACCATGCCTTGCCGCTGCCTCATGGTCTCCATGTTGGCCTGGGCGCCACCGTAGTGCATCATCTGGCCACTGGGCAGTGCCCGCATGCCCTGCTGGTTGGCGTGCTGCTGGTGACCTGCCTGCAGGCCATTCATGCCCATCCTGTAACCGTGGAGACTGGCGCCCGCTGAGCTGTGATTCATGGGCATCATAAGATGGTCTGCCATGCCTCCTGTCTATAAGCAGAGGAGACACACATTAGGAAAATACACTTTGTTTGGACACACCGCAGGGAGGTTAACACCAACACAACTGGTGAAGACACACAATAGTGTGAATGTTTCCACGAGTGACGTGCAGATTGTGCACTGCAATAGTCCAAAGCAGTTTCACACTCAGCAGAATGGACTTCTCCTACAGTGAGCACACTCCTGCTCCTCTAATGTCACAATGTCATTTCAAATTAAAACACAGGCAACGCTTCTCCAAAAAAGAAGAACACAGAAATAAAAACCCTTTCCTCGTGTGTTTAGTCCTCCTTACAGCTCCCCCCTTTTGTGCCAAGGAATGGACGCCCAGGTTGAAATTACAGGTTAACATCCGACATTGTTTGGAATTTTCATCCGGATAATTCACGCACGAACAGATTGGGGGGAAAAACGGAGCAAAATGCGTGCAAGGCGTAAAGCATTGCTTAAATTCCATCTGTGCTGCATGTCAGCTGGGACACGAGAATCTGTTACATTTTACGCACGTAAGGTTGCAACAAAGAACACTGACATCATGCAACATCTCCCCAACAGCTGAAGCTGAAGCACCACATTTTCCCCCAGTGAAAATAGAATAAAAAGGCTTTCGGTCTCCCCCCCTCTGATCACATCCGATCGGCCCGTTTAAATCTCACCGTTTGAACGGGGCCACCGTAGAATAAAAAATGTCGGTTTGGTTAATCTCGAGTTTGAAACAAGGAAATGCAAACAATGGAGCAGCAGCAGCGGCAGCAGCAGCAGCAGCAGCTCCGGAGACCACCGCGAAACCAAAAAAAAAAAACCCCAATTCCTCCAACAAAACAGGTCCGATCACAATCACTTACCCTTGTCCGTTTTCACAAAGTTGCGCGACTCCGCTTCGGCTCCGTGTGTTGAACCAGTTTTCCCGTGCGAGGCGACGCTCCGGCGGATTACAGAGTCTATTCCACTGGGTTACGCTTCATGCTCGAGAGGGGACGGTGTGCACAAAGACTGCCGCATCAGATCTTGAAACGACTGCCTATTTTCTGGGTCAACTCAGGGATTATGTACATCTAAAAGGCTCAGAGGAAGGCAGCCGGGGAGAGGTGGAGCCTCGGTCCTGCCTCTTCTTTGTTCCTATTGGCCTATTAATATAATTGTGCATGGGCGTAGAAAAAAAAGGGCTGTTGGAGAGCTGTGACACAGTAGCCAATTTAAATACCCTCCTCCCCACTGTTTTTGAGAGAAGATGTGGACATCTTGTTTGTCATCATAAGTAACTGCTGCTCCCGTGTTTGTAAAACACAATGGCACAGATTAGATAGATAGATAGATAGATAGATAGATAGATAGATAGATAGATAGATAGATAGATAGATAGATAGATGGATGACCTCCTTGTTTACTCAGGAGGAAGGTTCCTGTGTTTTTCAGAGGGCCCCGTTCACACCTGGCATTAAAATGCGTCTCCACGTGCGTCTCCGAGCGAGCGCTTGTGATTGGATTTTCACTTCCCTGTTTTATATGCAAATAAAAACACACACGTCGTTTTTTTTTTTCCCGGGCTGCACTTTGCTAAGACACGCATTGTTGTGTTTAATCACCGTGTTCACAGTTTGTCTTTATTGCGAGCGGGCGCAAGCGACTACGCCGCTCTAATCACGGGGGAAAAATGACTCACGGCGTCTATACGCTGACATTTCGTTCTATTTAAGGGAATAGCGTCTTGTTTGGATGATTGCGCTGGATTATTATTTGTTTAAGTTGATTGCAAAGAGAGAGAGAGATTGACTTAAAGCAAGAGAGAGAGAGCTTAAACAGAGGATGTAAATTGAGCAGCTGATTCTTTAACGTGGTCCAGCCCATGTTTGCATTCACACTGATGACGTTATGTGGCCTATGTCCAGACGGCATCACCGTGCTACCTGAGTGCGTTAACACCCGTAGTGCTCCTGAACGGGGCCTGAGATTGAAATAGTTCAGCAGGTATAAAGGGTTATTTAAGGCTTTTCTAAATCATCACAAGCACCTTAAAGCGTAATCTAGTATGGGTGGAAGCCAACGATGGGCGACTAAAAAAACTGCCTGACTGTGGTTTTTTCGTCTAAGTTCAATTTCTTTCCGCGACATTCCGAACCTTCTGAACGTTTCTGTTCTCATGCATGCTCCTAACTTGTCTACCCCTGCTTATCTCTTTGACCTATATGTGTGTGACGAGAGTGTAACCCTGCTGTGTGCATGTACACTTTATCCCCACGAGCACCGCGCCAATGCATGCAGGGATGGTCCACATCCCATCATTTATATGTTGTTTTTATGTTTTAATTCAATGAAGTAGTCATATTGATTTATTGTCTCTGAGTAGTTGGTAATTATGTAATGCTGTTATGCTATGTTAAACAGAAAAGAAAAAAAAAACATGGCCGAACGCGGCTCGACGATGGAGGCAGTTTATATCGAAAGTGGAACAGCTTCCGCAGCGTGGAAGTGGTTTGGTTAAAACAGAGAAGATTAACAACACACCATAGTAACATATGCAAGAGAACTGGAACGACAAAAGGGGGCAACGCAGAAAAGTTATCTCACCACGTCAAGCAGATGTACCAGTTCACCGCAGCTTCTGTCACCGAGTTCCAATCTAAGCAGAGAAAATCCATCTGGAAAGACCTTATAGAAGCTTTCCTGTTTAGTTTGGCTAAAGAAACGATGCAGAAAGCCAGGGAGGCTATTAAGAAGTTGGCCACTCGATATGTTCTCGAACTTTAGAAATGATTGTGTTACATTAGTTTGTTCTTGAACATTAATATTTTGTTGCATTGTCAAGAATATCACAGAAAACACCCAGACGTTTCCTGATAATATTTTACCGCCGTATCAGCCAGCCTGAGGTCGATGTGACCCACCAGGGACACAGCCCGTGTTCTCTTCATGTAACCACTGCAGTGCATGGATGTGTGTTTGCTTCCCTTACGTGTTTGGACTATGGATGCATGCATGTCATGTCTGCGTGTGATTCTGCATGTGTGTGTGTGTGTGTGTGTGTGTGTGCGTGCCTCCGCTCAGCTGATGTATGTGTTCCTGATTGCCCACTTCAGGACAACGACCTCTTGCCTGCAATTGCAAATGAAAGGAACCACTTTGAGAGAGAGAGAGAGAGAGACAATCTATTGTCCAGGGAATTTGTCTATAAACGGGCAACCGGTGGCAAGCATTTGTCATTGCTTGACATTGTCCAGCCACTTTAAGCTAGTGCTAATAAGCCACTCCCAGGTGTGGGTACTTTCAGAGAAACTCACCCAGCCAGTCAGTGCAAATACAACATAGAATCAACATTAGACTCTGTTGTGTTGGGGCGATCTTTAACACATGTGCTGACTGCAGTCTGGGACAGTGTGACACAAAAGTTTTTTTTTTTTTTCAAAATGCATTAAAACAGTCTATTTTTGTCTGAGGGCACAAAAGCTCTTAATGGTGTCATTTGTAATAGAGAGTACATGCAATGTTCCCAAGCTTTCCGGAGCTCACCGGTGACGTCACTGCATCTGCTTAAGGCCCAAAAATATTAGCATGAAATCTCAAGCAGCGTTGATTGCGGCGGAATAAATATGCATTACAATTCAATTGATTGGTCAATAAATTACACGGAGGATACCGTGCACCCTTTTAAAGCCTGTTTCTTCTGCGCTGTGTATATTTGGTAGATGTATCCATCTCATTGAGTGTAGCCCATCATTTCAGGGTGGTGCCTTCTCACACCTTGCCTTGAGCCATTTATTGATTTCTATGTTTATGTGTGAGCGTGCATGTGGAAAGTCTGCAGGGAGAAAGTTCAAGAGAGTGATAGTTCATGTGACGTTTTTTTATTGGAGCAGTAGAGTTCAATGTTGCTTCCGTTCCAAGCTTGGGCGCAGTTCTGTGCTACGCTGCAAAAAAATAGGAACAAGACATTACAGTTGAAAGATGAGTTGGTTTCAAACAATTTTCAGCCTTTAAATGCACAGCCGGTCCGACTTGTCTCGTGATACCGCTTTGTTCCTCTGGAGGCGATAGTGAGTCACTGTTGCGCAAATGACTTGCATCTCCAGTCCGATCTCTCTCTGGAGCTCCACGCCCAGCGACGCTGAGTCAGCGTAACTCAAAGGAGCCACAGTTTTATCACCTGGTATTTAGAGATCTCAATCTTACAGTCACCACCTAAAGTTCATCACCAGGTGAGTCTTGGAACCTGAATTGTCTGGTAAATTGATGGTTTCACCCTGAGCCCGTGATAAGGAAGTTAGCATTCCCTGTTGTCTTACAATCCATCTTTCCATGAATATCCTGCGACAAATGAGTGTGAAATATGATGCGCTGACCTGTTCAGATTACCTACAAATGTTAAGCACCTTTAAAAGATATTAACTGCTATCTTCACTACAAATGAGTTTCGCCCATAAAAGGTCTCAACACGCCGTGTTGGCTCTTCTTTTGGTGACAGCAGACAATAACATAATCAGCGGTCGCTTTGCTGTGCACCCTCGGTCCTGTCCTTCCCAAGATCACAAGAATTGTTCGACTCTGGTGGTTCATCATCTGCCTCCGCATGTTGGCCACAACGACCACTACAC
This sequence comes from Macroramphosus scolopax, assembly GCA_901007825.1. NCBI lineage: Eukaryota > Metazoa > Chordata > Actinopteri > Syngnathiformes > Centriscidae > Macroramphosus > Macroramphosus scolopax. The sequence continues at coordinate 94,195 of CAAKHC010010737.1, forward strand.
ATCGAGCTTCTCTCAGGCCCTACACGCTGCAGAGGCAACAATCGTATGAGAGTGAAAGAAATCAACTAGTTGGATGATACAACGTCTACCAACTTTGCCTTAGTCTGCCAGTTGCTTGAGGAGAAGAAAACAATGGTGGAGATAGATTATTATTCTGACAGTCAGTCAATAATCTAACTAAGCAAGAAGCCAAGAGCACAACAGAGCTCTGTGTTAGCCAGGATGTGCATTTTATTGTCTTGCTTGTAAGTGATCTTAAAAGGGGTTTCTGCTGCCATGAGCAGCTGCGCCGTTGGCTAGACATTATGACAAAGGGATTATGTTTGTGTTCCCTGACAAACCAACTATATTAAAGCTCTCCTGGGCCACATAAACTGAAGAACCTTCTGCACAGTATCTCTTCACCCTGTATCAGTACTGTTGTGATTCTAAATTGGAACTAAGGTCACAGTCAAGGATTCTAATCCGATACACTTTTGTTCTAATTAAGAAAATATCTGACAGTCCGCTTGTTGTCTGTTCTGTGTGTGTGCCAAAAACAAAAAAAAAAAGGTTTTCGAGCAGCACACCACGATTGGAGCAATCCCAGAGCAAGGCCAGTTCTGTCGGCTCTTCTTCCACGTCCTCTCCCATGACGAACGGAGTTACACCACGACAGTAGTGAAACTCATATCTGCGATATTACCTTACAAACCTTTTTTAGAAAAGTTCTTTGCTCTTCTCCGGAATTACACCACAGTGAGCCAAAGAAAACACCTGCACGTTATTATCTTCCTTTTTGGCATTAACAGCATTGCATGTTCATGGAAGTCACTAGCGCTAATAGGCTAAGCTACTTGTACGTTTGGAAGTTAGCTTAGATATTTATTTGGCTTCAAAGCCTGTTTATATATAGACTGTCTTATTGTCACACTAAAGACATTTGCCACTTGTTTTTTCAGCGTGATAACATTTGCCTCCCTTTATTTAAGGTTATTTGCCTTTGTGCCGGTGACCACTGCATGTGACGTTTTGTCTCCCTCGCGATGCATTTAGATACGAGCCCGGTCATGTTAGCCGGAAATAACTGCCTGGAGGCTGTAACAACATGGCTGCCGGGTAGCCAGACTTGTCTGGAAGGACTTTGGAACCTTACTGCCACATCAGTGAAATAAAAAACGTTCACATGCTTCATTGGATAGGTTGGAATGGTACAGATTTAAAATGTATTGGCTCATCTCAAGTACAACAAATGTGCATCTTAATACCTAAACATGTACAGAAGCATTTCAGGATCATTTACACATAAGCCTGCAGCAGTTAATGGCAATTAAGTTTAAATTAATTTTGCTCATCTGTGAATTTAAACACCCGACAATCAAAACCAAACAAAATATACGCTGAAATCATGTTTGAACTTTGACCTGCATGAACCTTCAGTCTTTTTCGCCAACTTTTAATTGTTTTTCTGTTATCGTTGCCACCTATTGTCAATATGCGTGGCCGGTGTTTCATCAGCAGGACAAAGTGCGTCCATCCGAAGTGGGTGAAACCAAAAGTCCATTTGCCTCTCTCTCTCTGTGTCTTTGTGTGGGGGAGGTTTGTTATTGTTCTGGTAAATGAGAGAGTCTCTATAAATACTCCCAAGGCTTCCTTCTCCGTTTCAGCCACCAATCAACAGTCACTGTTCAGCTGAGCAGCTGAGAAAGGGCAATAAGCCTGAGTCAAGGCTATCGGGGGAGGGAGTGGGGGAGGGTCTGACTCAAACATAAGGTGGTGAAGAAGTTGGTGAGGTACTTTGGAGTGAGAGGGAGCGAGGGAGGGGGGGTGGCAACTGCCACTCACTGACTTGAGGCCGCAAGTGGGGGAGTGAAAGTAGTGATTAGGTGGGGTGCAGGGTTGTTGGAATGTACCACATTAAAGCAGCTTTCCAACAACATTTGACATTGTTCCATGTGGAGTTGAATGAACACCCTTTTTTTTTTTTCCTCCCTTTTATAACAGTCATCACTTTCTTTTTATTAACTTCAGGTCTATCACCATTTAATGGTGACAGAGCTTAATGACTTAAACACGACTTCTGGCAGCGGTGGGGAAATCTGTCATGTTTGATTCCTGAATATGGGACTACGTTGTGCAGTAAAAAAAAATATTATGAAATAAGACATAAAATATGAGCCTTTGGAGTGAAATAACATAACTAGGGCTTTTTAAAACGTCTACTACTAAAACAGATCGTTGTGAATGGTGGAACTTAGCAGGGGCATAAATCCTGAACTCGCTACGGAAAAAGATCCGAGCAGACAGTAAGAGTTGGCCAATATAGTTGAAGACATCAATACAGCCAGGAATATTTGTCTGATATCACCGTACAAATATTTGGCCAATGTGGACAAAAGTATAAATCCACCAAACTGACTGTAGCAAACTCATAGCAGAGTCTAATCCTGAGTTACTTGGGTTCATAATTGCACCATTTGATATGAAGCAATTAGATCAATAGGACTAAATCGTGCGGTGTGTAATCCAACCATTTCAAGAGCAAAGGTCCACTGAACAGCAGGTTAGAAATCCTTCCGTCATAGCGAAGGCCTGGAGGGAGCTTTTCCTCACCGCTGTCACCAAGTGCACGCTCATGGGGGAATGTGGGGAAACCGCTGGGTCTCTGTAAATAATATTTTAAAGAGACAGACTTGGCCTGCTCTATGAAAAGTGCCCTGAGGTGACTCGTAAGATTCAGCACTTTACGAATAAAAATCGGCTTGAAAGATGGTTAAAACAGCACGTTTTTGTTTCACCATCTTTTCTGCAGGTTTTCTTAGTGTCTCTCAATGAGCTGATAATGTTATTGATTATACAAATAGCTTCAATTTTATCTCCAGACAGGAGCGTAAGTTGTTACACCGACTTTAAGAAACACCTTTAATGCCCTCATTGTGCTTGTTAGGATGTCCGATACTCGTCTCGAACAGAAAATCCGACAATGACATCAAAGAAAGCGATTGTCCCCGTGTGCGGAGGAGTGAAAGTAAGGCGGCGTTTTGACCCTCTTTCTCCATGGAACTTATGCAACTTCTCACACAACTGCTTCTGTACAACTGAATGCAACACAGACAGGCCAAACCTGTGTGCAGTTATCCCGAACTCTCTCATATATATCCCCGATTCTCCGACCTCTCCCCTCTTGGTGTCTTATGTAGATGTAAACGTATGTAATCTAGGATGTAGATGATCGGAACGTTATATGACAACACCTCCCATCGGGATCCCGTCTGTTTTTGGGAGTCGTGAATGGTAGAAGGAAAGGAGTTGTCATATTGGTTTAAAGAATTTCTGTTAGCTGAGAAAGTGGAGACCAAGGAGGGGATGTCTGAGGCGCCAGATAACCACAGAAACAACGTCCTCACCGCAGCTGAGAATTCCCATTCCCTTATCTTGATACCGAAGACATGATAAGTAGTATTAGTGCCTGCAGGTGTTCCCACACTCCATAATGACTTAATGCATGCTATACAAACACGACCGGCGTCCTCCCAGGTTTCATGTATCCAATCCTGGCTCATTATCAAGCGATGTCAGTCATTTACAGTCAGAACCACGATCCAACTGCCTGCATTTCCTGGTAACACCATCCTAACGTTTTCTAGCCTGAGGGATCATTGTCGACACAAACACTAATCATGTCCCCTTCGCTGCACTTCCTGCCTTACAGCCACTGATGATGTTTCCAGTTACCTCTAGGAATGTGCACATACAGCGCAGGAGAGCGGGGGATTCGCTGAATAAATGGACAACAAACAGCCAGCTCAACCTGTCAAACAGGTCTTTATTACGGAAGGAGGGAGTGGGAGAACACAGTGACGACGTGAAGAGTGACCTATTAATCATTTATTATCTCCCAGCACTGTTAATGAGGTGGCGACTCTTAAATAATTAGCAATGTGAATGAAGCATGTTTCCATAGCACGAGCCCGAGGAAGTGGAGGGCATTGGGGACGAGTGGGAAAGGGAATATGGGATGCACCAGGCACAAAAAAAGAACAGCCCCCACAACAGCTTAGCAAACAAAAACTATCCTGATAGGCGGCTCTGGGAGGCATGGACGGAGAGATAGAGATAGACAGGAGAGAAAAGAGCCCTATGCAAAGTTGAGACAAGTATGAGCAATGGAGGAAATAACATGTTGGAATAGTTACGTCTATATGTAGTGGGCGTTCAAGTTGTTCACCCGGTAGCCTTCATTATCTGTCTGTCTCATTTCAAGAGGGGCAGGCCAGGGCCTTTAGGCTTTTCTAACACACAAGTCAACTGGGAACCACGGCTGGCTAGCACCCCAGCCTGCCATGGGCCTATTCATCTTGCACAAAACACACAAAAGAGCAGACCATGAGCCACATTCTTGACATCCAACCTCATCACCCCCGCTACCCTCCCACCCCTGGCCCTGACTAGCGCCCCTCCCCCAGCGCCTCACACCAGCCTGGGCAGACAGGAGCTTGCTATGCTACACCACCTAACTGGCTGGCTGGCTGGCTGGTTGGAGTTGTTTGGTGGAGGAAGGGATGCATGAAGGGAAGGGAGGGTGTGGGAGAGAGGGGGCAGGGATGTTTTCTCTTCTTTCAGCTAATTGACTCACAGATGTCAGGAGAAGAGGGGCATGTGGTGGAGCTAAAGCACCCAGTGACACTCTTCCCCTCCACAAACAAACATAACACGTAGGCTCACGTGCATGAGCAAAGGTGGTGCACACATGCATCCACATGTACCTGTGGCCTTGCTCCCATACACACCTTTTTTTTTTAGTTAACAAATACCGCATGTCTTTGTATCCGACAGGGGGGGATGGGTTTTATTAATTTCTTCATATAATCGCTCAGCTAAAATATGACAGTAAGGCTGAACGTAGCTCTTCCTTACAAAAACACCAGGAACTAACAGCCTTTTGTGGACAATAACAATGTGGATTGTTCTTGGCATAATTTCATTTTTCTGTTTACCATCTGGGGAGCCTCTCTGGCTGTCAAAGCTAAAGCAGGTCTAATCTTCTGATACATTGGTGCAATAACACTTGAGGCAGCTCAAATACAGCACAACCTATGATATGACCTATTTCCAAGGCAAGGTTTCATGTCACGCCATGTTTGTACACTGCAGCCTCATCTCCTACATGTATGCTTTGCAGAATTCAAATGTCGTCCCTGCACACCCAAACCGCTGACAGCTGTGTGTATGAGTGTGTGTATATGCCATCGTGCTCTTGTGTTTGTGTGTTGCAACTAGACTGCTTAACAGCTGAGCCCAAATAGAAAGACAGTCATTCCCTATATTTACCAAATGACTCACTCACAGCAGAAATTGGTTTTGGAAGCACACAGTAAGTATTCAAGCAGTTTGCTACAACATCTTCACAGCAGCAAAGTAATTAGATGGGAAAGAGTGTTTGAATTAGTTAAATACTGCAGTATTACAAAGGTGGACTGCTTCAGGGTAGAACAAGCTACCTTTGGTCTCTGGGGTGGTGATAAAAGTGCAGCCAAGTTCCACAAGGCACAATGCTGTATCTTTTAGAGTGAATTCAATAACACTTTCAGGAACCTGTACGTTTCCAGAGATATTCATCCTCCAGAGGGACATTCAGGAGAGCAATCATGCTGTTCTATCAAGAAAACATATATCATGCATTATTGAGTTTCCCCAAAAGCGTTGTGCCTGGATGAACTTTCCGTTGTGGTCTTTGTCCATTGCTCTTCCCATCATGAAACCTGTTAATGCCGGAGCCACATCCCGCTCCTGCTCGGGCGCTGACAGCTCGATGTCACCAGCAGGAAACAGCCAGTTCTCCTTCCTGACCGGGAAGCCTATCTGTGTTTCACCACCGTCACTTCTAAATGTTGAGCAATGTCCTGGTGGGGACATGCAAGCGGGTGAACATGCATGCTGTGCTTGACAACAGAAACAACACACATACACGCACAGGCCGTCCACTGCCCACTAAAGCTGTATTTGGTATGCCTGTCCTCTTCCTGTTTTTCCACACACCCACACTGTTGTCATTCTGGCCAGGAAGCTGTAGGAGAGATACGCATGACAAAGTCTCTCTTTATTAAATTGGCAGAGTGTCTGTAGTGCTGCTGGAGTCCCTGTATGTGTGTGTCTGTTAGAGAGAGAGAGAGAGAGAGAGAGAGAGAGAGAGAGAGAGAGAGAGAGAGAGAGAGAGAGAGAGAGAGAAACAGAGGGAGAACGAGAAGGAGCAAGCACCAGAGAGATGGGGGTGGGGACCTAAGCCAAGGGCTAGAGGCTTATCCAAGATCCACTCTAGGCTCATCCCTGGATATTGCTGTTTGAAACCATGAATCAAGAACAGAGGATACAGAATAAAATCCAAAAGGCCTCTGACATATATCCATAACAATTTCCATGCACAGCAAGAAACGGAAAAATAACTCTCTGATTGACTGATTAATAATTACCTTGATGTTGATTTGAGATAATTTGCCGATAGGAATGTATCCATGTATATGTAGTATTACTCATAAAGTCAATAGAGACCGGAAGACAGAGATTAGCATCACCGCCATATTCTCAACTTCGATGAGCAAATTTGGCGCCAAGATGCAAAACATCATGACAGTGTTAACCTTTGAGAGAATCAAGTCCAAATAGAAGGAGACTATCATATTAGCTATGCACATTATTACATAATCCTGCCGTGTCTCTCTGAAGGATAAACTGCTCAGGACGAGAGACAGTTGCGAGGCATTAGTAGATAGCACAAATACATTCTTCTTTGAGATGACTTGTAGAAACTGACCCTTTCCTGCTATTAATGAAAGCTAACTTATTTTCATTTCTGATGGCAGAAGACAGCCGTACAGTCTCCCCATCCATGTGCAGGAGATAACGACAGGGAGGACAGAGGACAAGATAAGACATTGTGTTCCGTGGTCAGGGAGTACCCGCCCTCCTCTCCCCCCTCTGTCCCTCTTATCTGCGCGCCTCTGTTTTGACCTCCACCCTGTTGCATGGTGTTTAGTCAAGGGAGAGAACAGCATGAGACTGGAACAAGTACAAGATTTTCCGGAACATTCTTTTCAGAAAAAAAATACTTAGGATTGCTTTAGTTTAGCATTTGTTTGGGAGGAGCTATCAAACTGCTAGCTGCATAATAGAGGGTATGCATTGCATTTACATCACTTCCCCAACCAGAATTCTCCCGCTCGTATTACATGCTGCAACCAACTGTCTTTAGAAGAGGTAAATACATAACCAGGAGCAACATAAACAGGTATCTACTGAAATTATATTAATCAACAGTGTGTGGAAACAATGATCATTGATCCTTTCAATTGATGTGAGGCCAGTGATCGTGTTTCCTGACATTTAATCAACGCAGTGGACGCAAAGCCTGAACATACTTACTGGTTTTGAGAACTACATCTTGGGTTTATATTGCGCTAAGCTAACGTTCAAAGCTAACTGTCCTGAAAGCAGCGTGAGGGTTAGTTTTAGGTTACAGCTTTTTTCTTCAGTCTCTGCTTCTCTTAGAAAGGCTATTTTTGACATTAGCGCAGTCACTGAAACAACAACAACAATCACCACACACTCAGGCTGTAATGATTTGAAGAAGAGAACTATAGACTTCTTCTGAAAAGGAAACTAACGTTAGCAGCTGACGTTCGAGGCTAACCGTCGTGAAAGCAGTCGGAGGATTCGTTTCAGGTTATAGATGTTCTTCCGTCTCTGCTGCCTTGAAAATGCTATTTTTGTGAGACAATTTGCACAGTCACTGAAACAACAACAACAAGCACCACCCACTCAGCCTGTGATAATTCAAAGAAATGAAAAGGAAACTAATGTAGCAGCTAGCTTTAATATCCGCAGTATCTCCATATGTGTTTATATTTTGGCTGTTATCAACTTAAACCTGCAACTAGCATATGCTTCTGCTTGGATACCCTTTACATTTCTTTTTTAACATTTTTATATCCTCTCGTGGGGTTGTTACCATTCTGCGTTACATCGTCATATAAAGCAATCCGATGTAGCTATTTGGCAACCTATAGAAGTTCCCAGTTTAATATGTTAAAACTTCTAGAAACAGAATTGGATGTTAAAACGTTCGGACAGCCAGCGCTACGTCTATTACTGCCCGAGGCACAACAGCTTGTTTGCAATTTCAGGAGATATCAACAACCTTATTCGCAGCAGTAAAGCTAAACGCTAACGCTGCCATTGGGAGGGTGTAACCACAGGGACTTCCGCCAGCTGTAACATGTGTCGACCTTCTATTATAGACCGCTTTCAGTTTCGTATGCACATGCTCAAACCGAGTGAAAGCTGTCTGCTGCTGTATGCTTTTTTTTATTATTGAAAACATGTGCCTAAAAAAAAAACAAAGAATATCTTGAAGTATGATGTTCATTGTTTGCAAAAGGTGGCCATTAATCTCCGCTCAGGGCGGTGTTCCAGCACCAATAGTTCCAATTAAACCGAAACTGGCATGCACAGGAAAAGTGGCTGGTTTATAAAATTTTACTGCACGTGGTTGATAGCAGGACTTATCTTTTAGTGCAGCTTCTCCGCACTCCACAGTAAATTACACTACACTTCAGCCTTTTTATTCAAGTTGGTCTTGTTCCATACCCGAGTGCATATTAACTGCATTTTAAGCACAAATGACTTAAATTGAAAAAAAAAAATGTCCCAACACACTTCTCCTGGTTTGCTGTGACAATTTGTGCCCTTTTGTTAAAAAACAATGCTTTACACGTGACTCTCTTATATTTGATTCAATACACAGTACGACATAATCTACTTCTTTTTTTTTGTCTTACACAAGTGTGCAACCCGTGTGTGTGTGTGTCTTCCCTCTGCTCTTTTACAAGATGAATTGGGAAGGACAGCGCACGTGCCGTTGTTATGAGAGGCAACCGCACTTCAAATGTACAAGCTGGGACGACACAGTGTCTCTTCTGTTATAGCACTGTGATTTTCATTTATCTGGTTATTTCATAAATGGACCTGAAAGGCAGTGATTTCACTGACATTTGTTTGCAGTGCTGCCTTTGAATTTCACATTTGATTTGGGTTCTATTACATCAACTGCAGAGCCAGTTTTCTGCTTGCGTAACGGACATTTATTCTGCTTTGGAAGAGCAATGAAGGGGGGAATGTTGAAGAACTATAATGTAATGAGAAAATATCAAAATATCAGCTTCGAAAGAGTTTGTCTTCCTTAAAGAAACTCATGGTCAAATTTACTTTACTTAAACAGGGTTAGTAATAAATTACATTTTGTCATTTTCTCAATACAAATTTGTTTAATTCTGTTGAAATAGTAACAGTGTAACTACAGACTGTATGTTAATAGATAATTTAGAAACAGAGATAAGAATAACATAAATATTTAAATTTCTAATGACTTGATTTTTATTTCTTCATGATATCTCAGCTCGTTCCATTCAAAGCCATCTGTTGTTTCCTCGGTTTGTTGAGGATCGTGTTATTTTTTGTTTAAAACTGATGTCAGTATGTTTTTGTAAAGGGTCGTATGAGGTATCTTTTAACAGCTGCAGACAGTCAAGTGTTCCGCTTGAATCAATAGATCATCAAGGTACAATCAACAACACTGTACCTTTACCAGGCTCACTTGATGTCTCCGTCTTTCAGGAGAGAAGAACTGGTGTTAGAAACGTGTCATTGTTTCGTGGGACTTGGCCATGTCTAATATTAATCATCATAAGCAGTAGAAGTGGGCGTTGTTTGTTTCAGTTTTTCTTCCTACAGTCATTGTAAAATACAAGAAGAAGAACAGAAGCAGCAGGTGAATACAGTCCCCTGATCAGATACCTCGACACATGCTAATCCTCGGAGACAGAATACCCAAATCTCTGCAGCCTCTTCCTGCAGTCACTTTGGAAAACAGTCTTTCAGAGAAGCACTGTGTCTACCGGAATAGTGAGTGGGAAAGGAGGCTGGCTGGAACTCTAAGTTTAGGAAACACTGGGTGAGGAACAGACGGCAGGCAACGGATTCCCCCGAGAACTGTTGCGGTGGTCCAAAACGGACCTCTACTTAGCAGCCCGTCCAAGCGTGAAGGTTAGTCGGAGGTTTGACTGTAGGCCCACAGCTGGACGCTCAGGAGACGCTGAAGATAATAGAATGGAAGCGGTGAGTAGATTAACCTTCTGCTGGGTGGAGACCAACTCCAAGATTTTGGGGGAGCAGGCCTCTCCTGGCAGTTCATGAATGAAGTCGGACGCGGCTCGTTGATGTGGATTCCACCTGGATCCTTCAAGAATCGAAGCCAAGGTTGCCGAGTCCCTTCCGGCCAAGATCCTACTGTCAAGACATAAAATCAAAAACAAAAGCGTCACTCGGAGACAACCTGGTGAAAGGAAAGTTAAACGTCTTTATTGTAGAGCATCAACAGGTAGTCAGTTCATGGAGAAAACACTGGTTAGAGAACGAAGGGGAAAGGCTGGTAAATAAAGAAGAGTAGGTGATTGGTAGAAGGTGGGAGGGTGTGCAGGTGGTGGACAGATCATATGATGCAGGGAGCAGAATAAACAGGGTTACTGTCGGGCAGTGGGGAGCATCTGGAACGACAGAAAAGGTTAATAACATGGAAAGACAGGAGCGTCGACTGAAGGAGGAAAAAGACTATTTTGGATTAGGACATCATGACAAAATGTTTTGAATCTCCTGCCGTGGACTGCGAGACGTTTTAACTATTCTCCTCTACAACCTTAATGGCTTCTGTTGAACATGAATTAAAAATCCATCCTGGCTTTAGTCCTGGAAGACACATTAGATCCCTCATCGTCCGCATGCCAGCAGCTGGCAGGACGTTGGCAAGGATCAAATTTCTCATTGCAATGTGGGAATTTTCTTTAATAAATCTGAACAAATAACTTTTGGAGCTCGGTATCCCTCCGACAAGGTCTAATAAAGGTGAAGGCTTCAGGGAGTTCGGTGGTCAAGTGAAGTTTCATCTGTATGAAGGAAAGGTAAAGAAAACATATTTGAATTTTTTAAAAACATATTCATCCAATTTATTGCTACGGCTCATATTTACATTTGGCATAAGTGATCGCGGAGATTTTATTTTATGCTTTTTTGCCTCTGTTTTCTGAAGCCACGCTCTTCCTCAGGTAGAGAGAGAGGAAGCCGGCTAAATCAGAACGGGCCGCCGGCCAGTGATTGGCTGCGTCCAACTTCATAATTTCCCTGTTTTTAGTTTTTGTTCCAGCTGGCTTAGTGAAACATTTTGAGCAGAAGATGAAGTGACTTCACACTTGCAGTTACAATTTTTGAAGGGTGTGAAGTCAGAAATTCAAAAAATGAAGACAGCGGTGGCAGTTTGCCATTTCTACCAAGAGGAGGAAACAATAAAGGACTGTACGCAAGTCAAGTCTAGATCGTCCACATCCTTGTGAGGCAATAACCTTGTTGTGATGTGCCATCCTCCCTTTAGGAACAGAAACTAAAGAACACTGCTGATGTGCATTGGAAATGTTTAATGCTGATAGAAATGCTAAAAACCGACAGCAGAGCGGACGAAGACATACGATAGCAAGTACAAACAATTCCTCATTTCCGCTACTCACAAACGGGACAATGATGGCATTATCAACCGAAATGGGATGAGGTGCCACAAGCTGCCTCCTGTGGGGATTTCCTGGTGATGCGGCGATGAGGACACTCACTTCCTTACACATAAATATCAGTGCCTACTTGACGGGCTTTGATGGACTTATCCGCTTCAGCCGGGCTGACGAACACAACTCCCCTGCTACCAAAATGTCAGAGCATGAACACACGCTGTTTGATTGGTGATGCCTCTGACTCGTGAACAAATTCGAACGGATGACAAAGACAACACAGGATCAGTCATAGCTGTCTAGATTTTCGGGGTTTCCCGAAAAAGTCACGTCTTTTCCCCGACCGACATTTAACCAATAGAGCGTTTGACAGAAACCAGAAAATGAAATCTGTAACTGAAAATATTTTTTTTTCTCTTAATCTAGTCACAGACAGGAGTGCCGTTCATATTAAGCTGTTTTACGGTCAATTTCACCTGTGTATATAATTCAGTTCCTATAAAACGGTTTACTGGAGATTGCTCAATTCAAGTCAGTTGAAACGGGTGCGCGGAGGGGGGGGGGGGGGGGGGGGGG
>CAAKHC010010738.1:0-21126 GCA_901007825.1 Macroramphosus scolopax
GCGAGTGCGGATCGACTCCGTCCAAAACAAACGTTTGTTGGAGCTCCGCCGGGCTGAAGCTTGTTGAGGCAACGTTCCCCTTTTGAACAAGGGAAGTACAAACAACAAACCTGTGTTTGTTGTTTTTCTACCGGCATTGAGAGTCGTATCAGTTCAGTCTTTGGCTTCTATAATTCGGATATTAGGAGCAGATTAGTGAGCAGATCTGCAGCCTCTATTACAGTCAATCACACAACAGCTCTCTTGTGTCGTGTTGACTTCCCCCGACTGGGACGTCGCGTTCGTTCCTCTTGTTGAGCGAAGCACTAAAAGCCTCAGTGGGACAGCGGACGAGGGAGGACCTCGATCTCCCCGGCACTAAATGCTAAAGTTGTCCGGTTAAATAAAGATGAAGTACATTTTTTTTTCCTTCTAGTTTCAGCTTTCTAGTACTCTCACTTTCTTTCATTCATATTTTATTAGCCAGCATCAAATATGAATGCGGTTGCAAGACATCACTACATGCCTACAAACACGCCCACAACCAAATCAGTGTCAAACTGTCAGCGTGTGTCCGCGCCGACTGATCTCTGGAAATGAATGTTGCCGTGTATTGAAATACAGCTCTGAGGTCTCCGAGTCATTTTATATTTAAACAAACAAACTCAGCTTTGAAAATGCTTGAAAATAAACTTTCCACTGGATTCCGTCAAAATATTTCAACATTGACATAAGTTGCCATTAATTCCAATGGATGTAACGACGTAACCGCGGGAGACACGGGACTCGAACCTACGGCTCGAACACAGGGATCAGTAACAGTCTTCACTTGATAAAGCAGGGAGGACACAGACTAAATACCAAACAGGTGATTAGTAAACGAGGAACAGGTGAGACTAATCAGGGTGGTTGGAGTAATCAAACAGGTGGGAATACACACGGCAGGAAGTGAAGTAAAGTGTCAAAATAAAACAGGAAGTGTGAGACACAAACTACAAAAAAAGAGAAGGAATATTAATTTTTAATAGTTTTCTTCATAAGATATTTAATTAAAAGTGATTCAAAGACTAAACTCTGTAATGTTTGCCACATTTCTACTAACGATCCCTTCTTATTCACGCCTGTGGACCTCTCCCTATGTTTTTCTATATTATATGTGTTTATGCAAATTGTTTCGTCGGCTCTCCGCTGCCAGAACGTCGTAGCAACACTCCCGTGATTCGCTTCCCCTTTGACATTCCTGTGAACGACTTCACGAGTTTTCAGCAATTTATATGATTTTATTTTATCAAGTGTATAATTAGGGAGGTTCGTTACAGGCTTACAGACCCAGAACTGGCGTCGGTAGAGCGGCTCCGTGCCAGAGGAGCGGTGCCAGCCGTTTGTGCCGGTGTCTCAGCGGACTCATGAAAGAGTTTGTTCTCATGATCTTCCACAAAAACAATATGTGCATCTCTCCTGTGCCAATATAGGGCTTTACATAATTTTCAATACCTTTTTTAGCATCTGGCGTCTGGTGAGCGTATAACCGGGTATATGAGGAGTGGACTTACATCCACCAGGCGGATGGACCGTCTGCTCACCATTTGAATGGCGGACCTGTTGCACCATGAGGCCAAACGAGGAGAGAAAGCAGAATGTTTGTAGTAAAGAGCGCTAAAGCTATTAAACTTGACAACCACAAAACAGCTGCATTGTAATCCGCGAGGGCAACTGTTCACATTAAAGTCTGTCAAATAAAAAAAGTGCTTGTTTTTTTTCGCCGCTCGCAGGCTCGGATTGTTATCATAACTGTCTGAAAACATAATACAAAGGACGGATGCGGAGGAAAGTCTCACTTAAGGAGAAGTCTCTCCCTCTGAAATATCACAGGAGTTGAGCTGCGGCGGGAAGACAAAAGTGTGTGAGCGCTGCCCTCCGGGAGGGTTGAGAACAGAGGAAGATCACAGGGACGTCTCGGTGTTATCTCGGAGATTAAAAATAAATAAGGCGAGGCGACACGCTTGGTGGAGCTCTCGTGGACTAACTTCGTGGGTCAGGGACGCACCGAAGTTGTTGACCAATTACAATCAACTGAAGCCACATTTGGTGCCATTGACTCTTCCTCCCACTGCTGGTCCACCGTTGTCCTCCTCATTCATTCAACCAGCGCCTTGGTTATGACTCACTGTTTACCTTTATACGCTCACCATCTCCACCCTCATTGATTTTCCTCCCTCCCCTGCTGTTACATCTCAAGGGGTCCACTGCAGCCCGGGCGTCCTTTCTCTTCCATCGGGGAGATTAAGACCTCATCTGGTGAACCACAGGTTCTCTGCTTTCAAGGGCTCTTCAGGGTTGCTCTGCACGATCCGGCGGCGGCGGTTCCAGTTACACATCCGTTCCTCCACAGATGCTCGTACATAACATTTTCTGGTTTAATTACAGATAGCTTGTAAGCGAAAAGCGGCGTTCTCAAAGCGGCGTGATGTTTTCTGGCTTCCTGTTTTAATGCGTGATCACTTCTTTCATTAATCTACAGATATGCCGTGAATGAAAACAAGATTTTAAACGGCACTTCAGTGCTTCGTGTGTGTCATCGAGTGCCAACCGTCTACTCTCCGCAGTGTTTCCCTGTATCAGCTCTGGACTGCCTGTGTCTCACACTGATGGCACTGAGCCAAGGGGATATCCAGCGTTTGCCAGCTCAGTGACCAGTCAGTTATTGGTCATTCACCACAGGGTTGTCCCCATACTTGCTGGACACACACAGACACACACACACTGACCACTAAGTTGTGTGAAAAGCCATAGGAAGTAAAGGCACACACAGACTGGCACAAACACACTCAGTGGAGCCGGATGCAGCCTATAAAGAGCAGATATTCTGCCTGTAGAGATGAACGTGTGCTTTGTATGTGTGTGGGTGTGTGTTTGGGGAAGCAGTGTTTTTGTGATACTGCAGTGCGGCTGCTGTGTCGTGACGATACGTGCGAATGTGTTCATTATAATGCCATATTGTACTGCAATTGTCTTTCCGCTAACCACACCACTTCAGTGGATTCTGCCAGGTTGTGTGTGCGTGTGTGTAGTGTGTCCCATCCATGTGAAAGCCCTTCACGGCAATTTTAAATGAGAGGAATATTCAACATGGATATTGTCAATGTACCTCTCCTCAGCTGTTCAAGCCAACAAATAATATATACATGTAAAAGAAATATAAGAGCCGACGCAAACTAATGCATCCTGCACAGACATACACGGTATACATTCATTCACTCTCTCATGTCCTCTTGTCTCCCAGCCAGAAGTGTTTGTCTGCAAAAGGAAATGGAATTTGATGATGAAAGTACCCTTGAAGTGGACACACAGACAGACAGACACACAGACGCACAGACGCACGCACGCACGCACGCACGCACGCACGCACGCACGCACGCACGCACGCACGCACGCACGCACGCACGCACGCACGCACGCACGCACGCACGCACGCACGCACGCACGTCTAAATTTCACTGACATTGCAATATGACAGAAAATGTGTTGTTTTCTCGGCGTGGCGGCGGCAGGCAACAGTGGCTGAGCTCGCAGAGAGATGACTGATGGAAGAATAGAAATGCCGGTGGAGGAGAGAAATGCTGTTAGAACAGATATTGAGACCGAGAAAAAGGGTAAGAGATATCAGCAGAGGGAAGACAGAGAGGGGAAACGCTGCACAAATGGCCCGGGTTGACAGGAAAAGACAAGGAAAGGACATTAGGGAGGTCGGGAGAGGTGAGAACAGGAGGTTTCTAATGATAAATAAAGCAGGAAGGCCCCTTGAAAGTGAGAACAAGACGGAGGGAGAGACGGTAATGAATGGTGAAGGGCGTGGGAGAGGAGAGGTGGTTGAAAGGGGCCTTCGCCTCGTCCCAGCGTAGCAGATGAAATGTGGATATTTGAACTACTCGTCAGTGGTCACCTCAGAAGCTCACGGCTGTGCACTGATGAGACAATGTTACATCACCGCCACCGTCCACATTCTCGTCTTACTATGGTGTAATGCCGAGTTAACCACAAGTCGAACCCCTCCAACCCCTCGTGTTCCCACAGCGCCTCTCTCTCCCGGGGACGAAATCCGGCGTCGTCCAGCACCTCAGCCAACAGCCACTAGTGAAGGCTGTAGCAGTAAAACCAGTTTACCTGTTTACTTTTCTAGCCCAAAATTATGTTCCTGCACCCTTGAAACTACATATTAGTGAGATTTCTACAAAGTGCTTACACAGCGTTTTGGTGCATCTTCCTCCCCACAGATTAAGACTGGAGATAAAAAAAAAAACAAAAATAAGGCCGGGGAGCCAAAGATAGCAACCCTCTGAGGTTACAACGAGCTAGGCCCCATTAGTGTTCAAATCACCGAGTGATAACAACACGTGCCGGAGGCCGACTCCTTCCTCTCCCCGGTGTTGGAGGATTACTAACACGACTCATTTCAGGAGCAAACTCCAAGCAGACAAGGTGATGCTGAGCACTCGGCGAGGACCTTCAGGCAGCCGGGGGTCATCCCAGGCTTCCAACCTTCCTCGACTTGTGTAATTCCTCCTCATCTTCGCTTTAGTGCTCCCTGAATGATGAACCTGTTAGAATGAATAATGTCCTGTTGACTTTTTTTAACGTTAAGGTCAAGGCAATAATAAAGTTACAGCGGTAGGTAGATATTAGCATTGTGAGAAGTAATGAGATGTAAGTGGCACCGGAGGGAGGGGAAAAAAAACGGGGAGAGATAAGCTCCTTGGGGCGGAGGAGAAGAAGAAGAAGGAGAGGAGACGCCAGCAGAGGAAAGAGATAGATGATGAATGAAAGCAATACAAACACAAGCATGCGGGCGACAGGAGGTGTTATTTTGTACTCGATCATAACGCTGTGTACTGGCTGCCGGCTTAGCCCAACTCTCCACAGACGCATCGGTTTATCTTCCGTCTCTGTGCCTTCAACCCGTGTTCCACTTCTCCACGACCGTATGCTTCTCTTTTATCTACCCTTTTCTGTCATCCCTTCGCCCCGAATCCTTTGTTGCTCACATTCCTCCAGTTTTCGAGGCCCCTCCAGCGAATCAACGACATCGAAATATATTTCAATTAACGTCGCAAATATCAGCTGGATTTGTGAGCTCGTCTGTCTTTAAAGCCTTAAAAACATCCTCCGAGTCGTCTCTTTGTCTGCGGCTTCTTATTTATAACAGTTCCACCGTCAGGAGAGAGAATCAATAACAGGTAATTGCATCCACCTGGTTTGACCTCATCAGATAAACCTCCATATCGCCATAAGCATCCTTTTATCAAACGGAGGACGCGATGCCGCCGTTTGCCCTCCTCTCATCAATAACATCATCAGCAGGCACGTTAGCGTTAGCGCCGCCAATTATGAACGTCGGCTTCAATTAGTGGAGACAACACACTTATTGATCGGAGTCCTGCGGAAGTCTGCACTCAGACATCCTCCTCCGCAGAGGTCACTCGACAAACATGAACTGCTGCCCGCCCACCAGTTATTGACATGGTTCACAAATGTCATCCGAAATATTTGGTTTATTGCTTGGAGGAAGAAGAGCGTTCTTCAACTTGCACTGGACTTTAAAGAACAGGTGGTTGCACTGATGACTGAGCTACTTCATTAGCTGAAGAGGGCTGTGATGTGGTTCACATTTCAGGAAATAAGTCCGTAAGTGGCTCGTATGATTTGAATATTTACCTTAAAACATTAATGGAGTTTAATCATCGTGTCAACTGAGAGATTTGCATAATTTAGTCAGCCGGTCCTGAAGGTGCAAAACCTTTGCTGTCTGTTTCATATAACTGTCACAAGCACACACACATGCTCCGGGACTTTCTTCCCTCTTCTTCCCCCCCACCCTCTTCTTCCTCCTCTCTCCAGAGGTGATATTCTGCAACCCTCTTCAGATCAATAGGTCATGTCATTAGGCTGCCGACCCAGCACAACCTCACAGGACTATCTCTGCACACTAATGACCACACGGCAAACGCACACACACACACACACACACACACACACACACCTCCAGGTTCATACCTCAACCTAGAATCGGTGATGCTGCCAGCTCTGAAAATCCACTGAGACTACACACAACATTAACTAACTTCAACTGTCGAAAAAGTAAAATATTACGAATATTTTCTCGAGATTATAATGAAGCTCTAGCGAAAGTTCAGTCAGGACGACCTCTGTTATCACAGGTCACATCTAGCAATCACTCCTCCCACATGATTCATTATCTTCTCGCTGTTGATGTCGGGGCGTAACCCGAGATATCAGCTGACCACAGCCAGCCAATAGCGTAGCGACACACCTCTGTCGTTAGCCAATCACATCACTGCTTCCACTTTTTTAAATATGTGACCCGATCTGGCGAAATGAGTCGGAATGCGCAACGTTCTATTTTGAGATTCGGTTTGAGTTAACGGGGAAAACCAATTTTTTTTCAATTTTTTTTTTTTAGCTAATTTCAAAGAAATGACATTCAAAAACAATCTCCCAAAGTTGTATAGTACATATAATTGAGGAAAGGCACGTTAATGACACTTAAAGTTGACTCGCAACTTTCAAGCTTTATTAAATGCGCTGCAGTGATCCCGTTAACGTCGACCTGCGGGGGTTACCCTTCACCTCGGAAACATCACTATCTATGCTAGCTAGCTGTGTTGGTGTAATGAGAGGACAGCAACTTGATATCGAAACGTTTGTAGCCAGGGACGCGACCAGGAAGAACAAATCCACGAAGCTCCGCGAAATTAACGATGAACGATACGACGCGACGGATGTCGGGTGAAAAAACTTCAAACGCGATTTTCTCCGGTTTTCAATCGTAAAAAGAGGGTGGAAGACCCTGATTCAAATGGCCATATTTTGAAAACCATCCAACGTAGGACTTTGACAATGGTATAATTTTAAAGCTTATTTCCAGTACTTTCCATTGATACCAAAATCTAAATTTTGACATTTGGGTCACTGTGACTCATTTTGCTGGATCGGGTCACATATGCTCCCTCTCAGCTTCCAGTTCTCTCGTGCTGCTGACGTGCACTCCCTCCACCTCCCCATCTCCTCCAATCTTGTCACAATCATCAACTCCAGTCCATCCTTCAGGCCAGAGGGATCATCAGCCACCACCAGTGTCAGGGGGATTTATCCTACCACCACTCAGGACAGACATCTACGACTCCAACAATTCCCCATGGATTCCTCACGCCTGAGATAAATAGCAACACGTCTAATGACACAGACGAAGCTCCGATATCAACCTCATTTCCAGGAGTGGAGACGTGCAGCTGGATCACGGAGGAATTCTATAATCTGGTTGCTTGTCTTGACCAATAATGAACCAACAAACATTCATATAACGTACTTCTAAAGCTCCATGGTGCTCTTTAGTATTTCAGTTGAAGAAGAAGTAATAAGGGCGAGGAAGATATGAAATATGTATCGCCTTTAAATATTAAAATATTGTTTAAAAGGCAACAAAATGTTTTATTACTGTAAAGACCCTTGGCGCTAAGTGCAGATGCTGGATGAACGTGAGGGGAACATGTGGTGGTGAATGCAGTAATGTGAACATTTCATAAACTATACATTTTTAATATCATGCCGATGAAAGGGAAAGAAAAAAAGAGACTGGAGGAAGAAGCTTTGAAAGTGGTGATGAATGGACGCAGCCTGCGAGATAGAGAGGTCCTGTGTGACATTTCAATACGTGTTCTTGGTCTGTTTGGCTTTTTTTAAAAGGTGTTTCCGCCCCCTCCCAGGAGCAGACGGTGGTTTGAGGGGTTTCTGCTTGGGGGAAATCACCAGCCAGGCTGAAGTAATCACCCCTGACAAGGAGGAAAGAGGCTGAGAGCAGTTCAAATAGGTTTAGAAGGGGTTGAAAGGGGGCAATGAGATGCACAGGGGGTGGGAGGTGGTTGGGGGGCGCAGGGGTTGCCCAGTGGGAGGGAGAAGTGGGTACACCAGGCGGTTGGTTGGATGGTTTAGATGGAGTGCGAAGTCTCTTTGGAGGGAGTTTGAGTAAAACAGAGAGTTGGGATGGATGGATGGATGGATGGATGGATGGATGGATGGATGGATGGATGGATGGATGGATGGATGGATGGCAGCAACAAAGGTGTGGTAGGCAGGAGAGTTTCGGAAGAAAGAGAGATAGAAGGAGAGGAAGAGGAGGCAAGATGTTTCCGACAGTGACGAGCCAGACTTGTTGTCATGGCAATCAGAGCACATCTGTAGAGACGATGACACAGAGTCAACGTCATTGACGTTCCAAGTCATCAGCATGTCTGACGACAACTGGACAGAAACCAGTCCAGATGTGCTTCCCAGTTCACTTGACCACATCTGGATCTGTTATCCCTACTGCTGCTTTGTCTCCAGCTGTCTCTGTGTGCAGCCACTACACAACAATAAACGCACTATCAGGGGACTTGTGCTTCATGTGAATTTTTCCATTTCTTTTCGCTGACTTTATGAGCCCCCCCCCAACACACACACACACCTCCACCCGATGTCTCATTTGTTTGTTCTCTCTGCAGATCCCTTGTTCTCTGTGTCTGACAGTCAGTTCTGATGACACAGCGAAGTCTGATACACCCGTAGACCCGAGCGGTTTTGTGTTGCATGATTGTGATCGGGGTAGAGAACTCTAATCCTTTGAAACATGTGTGGCTGTTTGTGTATGACACTCAGAGAATCTGTGTTTTTTTCTTCGTCACATCAATAAGCCTGTCACTGCGACAGCTGAACTATCTCTCTCTCTCTACATCTGCCTGAGCCACCACGCTGGGGAGAATACATTTACATTTAACATGCTGTCATCGAATTAAATATTGCTTTTATTGTCTTTTGATTGGCTGAGAATGTTTGTATTCATATGGCGAACATGCAGGGTCCAGATTTATGATCTATACCTCTACCAGCCACCAGGGGGCGATCAGAACGTTTTGGCTTCACCTTTGAGCTTGTCTTTGTGTTAGATGATATCACGCCACCAACTTACAGTAATGAATTGAACTGCACTCCTTTGAAACACACAAACACTTACTGCAGTATTGATTTCCATGTTAAACGGAGCATTTATAGCTTGAGCTTTTGTACAATAATGCTCTACGATGTAGAATAGACTTTCCTCTCATTCACACGCGAGGCGCCAAGGACGCTTCAACATGGGAGAGCCGGGGATTGAACCAGTAATCTTCTGATTATACTACTGCCCTTCTCCCCACTGAGCCTTTCTACCCCAACATAGACGCTGGACTAAGCCAGGCCAACGTGGTGGTAGTTAAATGTAAAATGAACAAAGGAAGCTCTTTTAACAGCTGAAAGATGGTGTTCAACAACCATGACTCGGATATGATGATGGAAATCTTGTAGAAAGCACGAATCATGTCGTCCCTGACAACAGTGTCTCAGGATTTTATCACATTGTGTCAGTGTGTGTGGTCCTCTCACCCTTGGCTTTATGTTGGAGCGTGTTGTGTGTGTGTGTGTTTGTCTTGAGCAGAAAGATATTTGCATGAAAAAAACCCTCCTGTCCTTGATTGTATAAAAGAAGTGTTCGTCCTGTGTGTGTTGGATTGTGTGTTTGTGTGTGTGTGTGGACCGGCATATACTCTGCCCATCACCCGCCCTGAAGCATTGATACTCTTTCTCTGGTATCTCATCCTCTGTCATTATCTGCTCTTTCCTAAGAAGCAGAAAGAGCTCAGAGAGCTGAGAGGAGGGATTGCCAGCTGTAAGGCTGCAGGCAAAGATCTTTGTCACTCAGTCCCCTGTCGCGGTCTCTTTATGTATCTATCAGCCTCTCCCTCTCGCTATCTGCTTTCCTGTCGTCTTGCTTTTGTTCAAAGAGATGAATTAGAATTCCGAAACTTAGCAAACAGTCATCCATTATTACAAAAGAGCTGGTGTGCTAAGCCCCCAAATCCCTTAAGGAAGCCCATATGTCGCGTCCTCAGATATTCAGACTTTCATGTTTTTCTATGCTGTTGTGGAGAATGAAAAATTAAGCATCAGTTTACCGGTGATGAAGCTCAAAGGTTCGTCCTCATCAACACACTAATAGGTTAAGACACCTGACATCATCGTGTTATATTGAGAATAAAATCTACCACACTAAATCAGTTCTCCTACTCTTAAAAGTTTGGGACCTTTATGTCTTGGCGATGAGAGGAGATTATTGACAGTGATGTCTCATGCCGAACGTAATCCCCTTCCAAGTGGGTAATATTGACCTACAAAAAGGAAAACGAGCTTCACTCGTCTCGCTCGTCCAATCCAGAATCATTGATCGCCAGCGTTCGCCCTCCTCGAGTGTCCTTAAGAGAGACGTTAGACAAATCGGTGAAAAAAAGGTACAATCAGAGTATCATACGTACACATGCTGGAGCAGTTAAGGTTTCAGCTCCTTGTTCGAGGACACTTGGCGACAGTGTTGAGGCGTCTGTGAGCAGTGAACTGGTCAAGCCTGGGATCAAACCATCAACCCGTCCGATTACTAGAAAGCCACTCGACCTCCTGGGCCATGCACTGCCCAATGCTGACGTACACAAGCTGAATTCATTTCTTGCCAATCTTGGTGCCGAGAGTGCAGGATGACGATATCCAGAGGCAACATTCCAAACCTCTCTCTCCTGTCCGCATCGGCAGCTGCAGCCTCTGGTGAAACAGAGGTGACAACCAGAATTTGAGTACCGCGATGAATTGTAATCATGACAGATACATCAGCATGATGTAAACTCACTCTCCAATTCATTTGGTTCACCTACTAATGCTGTATAATACAACCGCTCTGCAATAAATCCTCCCTTCACGAGGTTTATGATGTTCAGTGTTTATTGAATCAGTCTGTCCTCGATATTAGCCAGATCTATCACTGGTACATTCCACGGAAGGGATTAGTCCTGAGACCTTCGTTTCTTCCTGCCTGCTGAGATACTCACTCAGTAGTTTGTCCTCGGGGGCCCTCTTTCGTGACGTCCTCGCGAATGTTCCTTGTTTCGACTTGGATAGTCACTCCGTGCACTCGCTAACCCCTCAGGCCCCGTCTTACTTGTTGATCGCGCAGTCTCAGGGCTGCCGGACTTCTGCGACTTCCCTCGTGCGTCGTGTCCTGATATCCGTGGCTTTTATCTCCAACCTTTTCACCAGCTTATTATCCCAGCTGGGTCTCTGATGACTGCTCAGCGATGACGGCGGATCTTATTCTTCCCCGAGCTGACAGCTCAGGGTCCGTCTTACTCTCTGGAGGTATTTAGCTGTCGCTGACCTCGTGTTGCCTCCGCATGGTTTCCATGTGCCAGTGGGATACCCGGGTACTTGGACCTGTCCTGTATCTGTTATCCTGCCATCTGCTAATTCAACCCCTTCACTCCTCACCTCTTCTTGCCATCATTATTACACAGAGTGAAATGTGACAACCTCTAAACTCTGTGCGATTAATATGAACCTTTTTCAAAATCTATATTTTATGCGTTTGTGCATTAAGGGACGGGTAAATAAATTCGGTCATCCGTTCCTATTTGATCCCGTTTCCTCTTCACTCGTTTTTGCATTCTCACCATCTGTCTCTGAGAGGTACTTCATACACGATTCCCTCAAGTGTCTGTTCGCTCTTTTTTTTTTTTTTCATAGGACTTCTTAAGGAAGAAATATTCACTTCTTTGGGGAGAAAAAACACGGCTGGCCCCGTTGTTTTTCTTTTAAAATAACACAGTCATGCTGATGCGACGAGATTCGGCATGTATGCAGGAATATGTCGTTTCCGTGTGGCGCCGCATGTGGTGTGTGTGGGTGAACATATGTCTCAGTGTGTGTTCGCATGTGGGGACCTGCAGTCGTGTTTTGTGTGTAACAGATGCACAGTAGCGTAAAATACCCGGCTGACATTGCTGCGGAAACATACTGAAGGAGTGGCAACTTTGTTTTTGGCCTTTATCTAACCTTGTAAGACGCTTTGTTGTCTTCCTTCGGCATTCTTACCATCTGCTGTACATGGCATCCTTTTTCACCCTGTAGGGGGGGACATGATGCATTCGGTATGTAGTACGAGGATGGATCCATTTGTTCTCTATGAGGCTCCCTCCGAGGGGCATCGCACACAAAGACGATGCCATGCACAGCTGAATTCATGTTTAAAGATACGAGGCATCCCAGACAAATTATAAAGAGCCAAGGATCGAGTATAATAGCATGTCATAAATGCAGGTGGACCCACGCGTAGAGGTATCCGGACGTAAAAGCAGGTCTTGATTAAATGATAATTTATTTTAAATCAAAGAGATGAACGTACACGGAGGAATACGGACGGATCATAAGGAATCCACTCACTACACAGAAGGGGAGCTCAGACCTTAAGTACTAACGAGGTAACGAGCCACAGGTGAGAACAGGAGGGCAGGCAGGGAGCTGATCGACGGACGAGCCGCAGGTGACGTCAATCACAAAGGGGCGGGACAACAGACACAGACAGGAAGTAACACACGCAACAATGACACAAGGAGGCACGTACAAAACAAAACAGGAAACCAGCAATCAGAACACAAAACACATGAGCACAGGCAGAAAACTAGAAACTTAAATCACAGGCACACAACTTTTACAGCATGAAACTAGCCGATATATGACTCAGCTATATTTTAAATGCTAAAGAGTCTGTATGAAATTCTCCCCTATTTTATATAATATATTAAGCCTTGACCAACTCACCTGCAACACCTTGGTCCATAGCTCATTGCCTTATTTATGTCCCTGTACACAAACAGGAAGCATACAGAGTACTTATACTAGCACAGTAAGCACAAATACAAGACACTATATTAGTTGATGATGGTACAGGAAGTATTAATCTTTTGGATGCAAACAAATCTTGGAATTTGTTTTAACTGGGAATGAAAGCAAGCAGTAATTCATCAATAGAATGACCATATTGGGAGAAGTAAAACCACTGGGGAACACACTGTACAGTCCCTAAGGTCCGACTTTATTTATGGTCCTGCTTAGCTGCTTGAATTTAAAGTTGCAAGGACAGAGATGGCCAACATTTGGATGCCAGGTGGGGACAGAGTCAACTGTATAACTGCCACCGTATAATGTTCTGCACAGGATTAGAATAAATAGTTTCCTTGGTCTGTTGACTTGTTCATAAATATTGATGGTTGGTGGCAGAAGGAAAGTTCCTGATTCCAAGCTGGCGAGGGGGAAAGATTTCCAGAGTGCGGATGGCAGATGGGAACAGAGTCCAAGTTTGCTGAGTCGGCAAAGTAATATAATTAGTATCTTCAGTTTGCTGATGTATTACCATGAATATTCATGTTTGTTGGCAGGTGGACTGGTTAAAAAACCCCAAAACATTAAAGGGTTTCTCAGTGCTCGGTGGAGACGTGCTACCTAACAACATCACACTGAGCGCAGACCGGTGTGACGGGTGTCGGTACACCTGCACACACCACACAAACACCGTGCAAGACGTCTTCATTCATCACTAATGCAACCGTACAAGGAAAGGTCCGCTCATGATCCATAAGTCCTTGACCTCCGCTCACCTGAGATGCAGTGAGACACACACAGCATAATTCATGTATGTGTGTGCGGTTAAAGGTCAGTCTCACAGGTGACTCATCCCTACTCATTGCCATTCTGCAAACACACCCACGGACCAGGTAAACACCCGGACGTACGTGTGCATTCATTGGTATACATGTGCACAAGTGCAAATCGTGCATGCGGTGTTGTGTATCTCTCATCCTAAATTCTTGCCCATGCACACAAACATGCAAACACACCGAATAAGACGAGGAGAGCGCTCAAGCACACTTCGGCTGAGCTAACAGAAAACCGCAAGAGGTCACCTTAAGGTCGTGTGCTTCAGTGTAGGTGTTGCATTCATGCATGGGCTAGGTTGTTTAACGCACTGGCCCATATGGCGGATGACAGTCAGGATATTAATAGCACCTATTAAATGCATCCACCCTCTTATTATTGTCTTTGGTTTGTCCGTCCTTTGTCACCGCACCTATAAAACTCACTACAGACGCGACGCACCGATTGGCCCGTCACCCTTTGCTAAGTGTCGTCGCTGCTGTGACATCTTCTCAGAAACATTATGACATGAGTGCAGCCTGACTCCCAACAAATTAATTGTTAAATACATAATGTTGTAAAATGAACTCGGCAAAAATCCAAACATCCCTTCAGCTCTCTTTAACGCATTGTAAGTCATTTTTTATTATGAGGTGGGGTAACTAATCAATGCTAAGCAATTATCATTGGGGGTTATTGCTTTGGGGAAAAGGTTATTTTATCTGAATAGTTTGTCTTTCAGACAATACACCCTGTATGGATAATTCGATTACAAATTGAGCCTTCGCTACACAGTTTTGGTTGCGGGTGATTAATCCTGAGGTACAGTGCAACAAATCGATCATTATGGAAATTGAACATGGTCTTGATCATCCTGAAGGGTCTCATTTGCGGTAATGACCTGCCTGCTGTGCACAATCCCACTGATGACATGGCTGCTAACCATTAATCGCTTTGCATAAAATTATCCATTTCTGAGGAGCGTGCCGGCTGCATAAAGCAAACATCGGGTATTTCACCATCACAAATGTCCCTATAAGCAGAGCGGTGTTTCATAAATCAGTGTGATGTGTGTGTGCGCCGCTCTATTGACTTGTGGGTTGATATGATTAAATGCCAATAGGTTTCTGCAGAAAAGCCTCGACACTGATATAAAACGTGGTGAATACACAGTGGCGAATGCCGGGAATGAATTACTCAGCGTCCCGTGCTGTCAGCTGTACAAACCGCCTGCTCAGTGCTGCTCACACAAGGCGACTCACTGTAAACACACACAAACAAATCCTTGAAAACCGCTTTGCCGAAACAGATTTTCTCTTTTTTTTTTCCCTTTCAAGTGAAACATTTGCGGTCGTGAGCCGGAGGATGTTATCTTTCGAGGGGGGAAATACAAACGCGCGCGCGCACACATTCGTCTATCTGACATGTCGAAGGTGGTGGCCCGGCTGATAGCTGGCTCGCTCAAGGGCATCTCCTTCCAGACGTCACGTGTGTGTGTGACTCCTGGGTTATTGCGGTGTGTGTTCATGCTGTTTCAACACACTCTTTAAATCATTCTCCTATATGTATATATAGGAGACTTTGAGTATGCATTGAATACTGTGCGCTAACATTAGAGATGATAACCACCTCTTAAACCTTCTCACACCTCCTTCTCACACTTTGTTGCATTCATTTTTCCTCTCTATGATTTAAAATTCCATGCCGACCTGAATCAAACATGCTCAGTTCAATATTCATTTCAAGTGTTAGTTCGGAGGAACATTGGTAGTTTGGTTGCACGAATATCCCAGTTATTTGAGGCTGAGCTGCATCAGAAGAAACGTGTTTGATTAGTAATCGCAGACATCATAGATGCGCTTACATGCATGGCGGCGTCCACGTGGTGGATCAATGATGCATGGATTCATTGATTAACCCCCGGGTGGCCTGGGGGCCCTGTGGCCTTCTGGGAAGGATGATGTTTACCTTGACGCAGAGGGGATGAAATGAAACATCTGTAAGTGTTATATCGAATGATGGAAGGGTTTGATTAGGGTCCCCGCTGATTGACGGGGTGTCCGCACCGTGCTCGGCCTATCGTCTTATGCAGCAGCTGCTCCCCTCCTCCCCTCTCAAAGACAACAGAGCCTTAAATCTCTGCTCTCCTAACTGTGTAAACGAACCTAAATCTGATTTTCCTGGGATGCAAGGTTCCCCCAGCTCACAGCACAATACAGGTGACAAACCGTATAACACTCCCACTTAGTGCTTTGTCAGTGTCGGCGAACAAACAATAAATTGGCGGTGTCACACACACACAAACACATGTGACTGTACTCTCTCTGCGACACACACACACAGTCATCCATCTGCAATATCACACACATTTTGCAGCTGTCAAATCGGAGATACGCGGCTTAAACAGAGTCGTGCGCACTTTTCTCCCTCACACTCACACACACCAATCAGTCACTTACATTGAAGCGGCGCCCCGCCACTTGCTCCACAATGGTATTACAGTGGCTCTCAGCCTGTTATGATCTCATTCCAAAAGCATTCAGCAGTGCCACAAAGCAATTCCAAACACATTTCCAAAACACATTCTGCAGCGCCACAAAGTGTTACATCCATCACCGGGGGAATAAGACATAATGACCGACAGACACTGTGATAGTTGATTACCCGGCCGTGGAAGACGTGCGTAGGTGAGAGATGCTGGATATGTTTTTTTGTGTGTGTGAGAGCATGTGTGTGCGTGGGGGAGTCCTACCTAGTGTGTGTGTGTTCACTTCCTGCATATCAAAGAGAGATCTCAGTTGATCCATAGTGCTAAAGTAAGAAAACCTCCCTGCTAACTGCCCATATATATTGCATGAAATGTTAAGGTGATGAATTATACATCTCTACCTCTTCCACCCTCCTTTCCTCATCCCTCTCTCTCCCCCCCCCCCCCCAGCCTTCATGTACTGTAACAGTGGATTGTTAGTGCATGATCAAGTGGATACCTGCCAATGCTGTCAATTTATCATGTTCACACTGAGAACAGGTGTCAAGGATTGGTGGAGACTCTTGGCAATGCCTGCAGAGGGAAATCCACCTTGTACAGATGATGGAAATTGAAAGAGAGGACAAGAGACAGAGAGAGAGAGAGGGAGTGAGGGAGGGACGGGGAGGAGAGAGTGATCAAAGAATTGGAAGAGACAGAAATATTTAACGAGAGAGAGAAAAGGAAGAGCGCAAATGTTTGTTAGGTGGACGCGAGGAGGGACTGATGGGAGCGGGGGGAAAACGTGGAGTGGAGATATTTGTGCGTCTGAGGGTTTAAAGGAATACGAGTCCGCGGAGGAGATGAGGGCTGCCAGTCAGAGTGCATTACACTGTATAAGAGCGGACAACTCTGAAATGCTGTTAACCTCGCCGCCACCCGGCTTTCAACTGTGAGATTGTGATAAAGTGTGAAAGATTCACATGAAAAAAAAAAAAAGTGGGTGTGTTGACGTGAGTATGTGCGTGCACACAAGTATTGGTAGTACACCAGTGTGTGTATTTATACACGTATAGTACACATGTGTGAGTGAGTGAATGCAGAAACTGGGAGCTTCAAAGTTCCACACACACACAAGCTTCTGATCTCCTGCTACATCTCGTAAGAGGAAGAAAATACAAGAGAACAGACATGCAATTACTGCGGTGGTATTTCACCATCCGAACCAGAATCTAAAAAAAAAAGGAGCCGTTTTTCTTTTCGCTTTGTGTTCCGATTACATCACACGTCGCACCGCCAAAAATTAGGGATTTCTTATCGTCGGAGCTTCGTCGTATGTGAATGTAAAACCGTGTATTGGGGTTAAACTGCATTGAGAGCGACGGAGCCGGTCGGCGCTCCGAACAAAAGAGTGGAAGATTAGAGAGGAATAAGACTGGAGGGAATCTGAGGTCATAGAAAGGGAATACGTTGGGAAAAGAAGTGATGTGACGTAAGGAGGGGAATCGTTCTGCATATCGTCTGTTTCTCTATTCTCTTTCTGTGTCCTTTGAGAGTTGGTTGCAGTCATGAACCCTTTTTCTAGCCACTTGCTGTTTCAAACAGTCTGCCAGCACATGTCCGCCTCACTTGTCTCTCTGCATACATACTTGACTGACAGACAGGATGGATTAGATGACACTGTGAGCGATGTACAGACATGTAAGTTATATTTACAGAGCAACACAATCTAACTATGTGACATGTAGCATGTCGGCTACATGTAGCATGTCGGCTACATGTAGCATGTCGGCTACATGTAGCATGTCTGTCGGCTACATGTAGCATGTCTGTCGGCTACATGTAGCATGTCTGTCGGCTACATGTAGCATGTCGGCTACATGTAGCATGTCTGTCGGCTACATGTAGCATGTCTGTCGGCTACATGTAGCATGTCGGCTACATGTAGCCGCCGCAGCTGATGTGCCACGGTTGCTCTGACATCATCTGTTTTTTCCCCCCTAAAAATAATCCTCTACGGGATGTTTAATACCAATTTTGCAAATGCAACCAGCTGGGTTCTGATCCACGTCCATGATTGACTACCTGCAGGGTCCCTCCCGCCCGTGGTTGGTTACTCAGTATTACCTTCCAATCAGCGTCAAGCTGGCCGATTTAAATCTATGAAGGATGCATTTGGTGGCTTGTCTGCTCAGTTAAGCAGCTGCTTTCCCCTTAATTAATATTGCTGATTGTGCCGTTGATGATGATTCAATTAAATGTGAGTAACTGTGTGGCAGGGCGGCAATTATCCTCAATCTGTCAAAATTACAAAAGGGACTTTGACTTGCCCGTGAACATGCAAATGTGCCGGTAAAAATTTAGAGATTGCGACGGGTCCCCTTGACCGCCGGATTAAAAGAGAGACGGGCAAACAGGCATGAAGGCGTTTGTGTCCCGGGATGATGTTGTGTTACCGTCCTCCCTTCACGAAAACAGACAGATTGACAGATAAACTAAAGCCCCAGTCAGTCAAAAAGTGCTGTGTCCGATGGTAGACCTCGTATTACTGTCCCTCTCAGGAAGAGAGTGACAGATGGACTGAGACAGGAATAACAGAAAAGAAACCAAGTCATGTGTCCGAGGGCCAGATGAGAAAGATGACAAAGCAGTAGAGGGGTTATCGGGGGCTTTGGGAGCCAAGTGCTTTTTCTTTCTGTGAATTTTCTCGGTTGAGGGCGTATTTCTGTTCTAGAGTCTGATAACAGAAGAGATGTCGATCAGAAGAAGTGTAACTTCTCGACTTCGTATTGTCTCTGCTTGATTTGACATTTGATTTTAAGAGATTCAAAAGCTCAAAGTAACTTGAAGAAACTAAAGAAGCAGCGTCTCTCTGCGAGACTCTCACCACCTCGGCTCACCTCGCCGTGAACTTTACGTTCATTGGTTATTGATGAATCAAACAAACTTCGAGGTGACTGAGATACGTCTGGGCCAATTAGGATTGCAGAAATTGACTCAGCCACCCCCTTCGGATTACTAGATTTGTGGACCAGAACTTCAGGTATGAACTCATCTCTGAAAGCTGAGGAGGTGAGATGTGGCGCAGTCGGCCCGGTGATCCTCTCACCTCTCACGATTCTGTGTGTAATCCAAACAGCATGCAGCCCGGTTATGTCTGTCACTGTGTCTAAGCGCGGTTTTTCTGCCGGGTATGTGTGTGACAGCAGCTCCTTCACCTTTCATTACCGTCCCCATTAAGAGAGCGAGACGTGAAATGATGTGGAAATTCCTGGAGACAAACTGCATCGGATCGCGGAGAGAGAGGCTGCGGCTACACAAGGCCGGACCGCCCTGTGTACGGTTTGTCAGCCGTAGCAGAGGAGCAGGTTTGACCTTTTAACATCCTATTACCGCCATTGATACACGGACATTGTATCACCTTGTAGATTGATATCATGCTTCTAGGTGTTTTTCTCTTGAGCTGTAAAGCATTGAAACACTGGATACTCGGGGGTTTACGACCATGAGCGACTCTATCACATAAATTTTAGCAGCAGTCAGCTCAGAAGTTTAATCCCCCCTGGAGACTCCCATCCTGTAACCGTCACCGCCCCGACCCTTTAGGAGACGTTTGACCATACAAACATGCCGACTTGTCTTTGCTAAGTTTGGCTCGACACGGCTCAGATTTGCATTTCCATGACAACACGATGACCCGCTTCAAAATGACATGGCGCTTATATCGGATGGATAAATTAGCGAGCCTCTCCGTTAGCCGCTACCTATTGACTAAACATTGTGTTTCCTATAATTTCTTCTCAAAAAAAGTTACTTTGATACATAAAAGGCTTTTATTCTGAAGGAGACAAACGACTGCAACAGCACACGAAAGAGTAAAATAAAGCAGATATCTAAAAAGGACAAACAGATTGAAAATCAACTTCAGACCACGGAGATTCAGTTATAAGCTACAAAGGCCTGAAAGCTGAGCAACAAAGAGACTTTGCGGATCCGGCGAGCTATAAAACTGGTAATGGAAATGCAAATCAGCTCTGCTTGGTTTGACTCAGCGTGACCGAAAAGCACCGGCGGAAGAAGACGACGGGTCCTGACTCGAGCCACTTTTCTTGGCGAAACGAACATAAGCACAGATTATAACAGCTTCTCTCCCTCTGTGGTCAGTAAACAAGACACATAAAAAATATTGGTTCGCAGACACATTCCTTCTGTCATGTTCTGGACCTTTGGGGCTGCCGACATTGTTTTCCAAGCAGAATTTATGAGTGAAACTGCGATAAATCTAACTTTCATTCATCCGCATGATGCTCATAACTCTGATGAGGTGCCAGGGAGAGGATGCACTTCCTGTTTCCTAAGTGGCGACCACGGCACTTAGTGTATCCTCTTAACGCAGCTTGGAATGCACCATCCTCATTATGGATTGTCTTTAATATTTCATTATTATCATGACCTTATAAACACTAAAGAAAGCCATGAATAGAATATTTAACATCTCACCAGCCTCTGAGCTGCTTGCATTTTTTTTGCCTTTTCAGCAATGTTGGGACGCTCCCGTGTCTACATGTGTGTATTGTTGTTGCCGTTACATAACGACTTCCTTCAGTCAAGCTCGGGGAAACACACACTATCAGTAAGAGGATTGTTTGTGGAATAAAACAGAGGATAACTGGCTGTGCCGCCGATCCATCAACGCTAATGATGACCATCGCTACCTTTGAAATGCTTGTCGGCTTTTATAATCTGCTTCTCCAGACTCTCCGGTTTTTGATTAACTGTCATTTCAAAGCAGACAAGTAGGGCTGTGACAGGTTTGATTGACAGGGGAGGGGGAGGGGCCAGGAGTGTCTCTGTCAAAGGTAGAAAATCTATTGGCTGAGATGTAATCTTCCCTACTGACGTTAGTCTTTGCTTCAACTTGAGTAGGAAATGCAGACTGACATCAGCAGCGGGGTAAAGAGAGAGAGAGAGAGAGAGAGAGAGAGAGAGAGAGAGAGAGAGAGAGAGGCGCGGTGGAACAGAGCCACGAGGAAAATGTGTGACAGAGCAAAGGGAGGTTGTTACGGGAGCTGTGAATG
>CAAKHC010010739.1:9290-26790 GCA_901007825.1 Macroramphosus scolopax
AGCAAGTTAATCAGCTAATTCTATAACATGTTTCAGATGCACCAGCTGACCAGCCACTGTGGAGTGTGGACAATAACTCACAGGGTTATTTTATAACTGTTAGATACAATAACACAGCCCTGAAAAAAATACATACCGTACTTTTCGCACTATAAGCCGCACCGGACTATAAGCCGCGTTTTTTTAATGTCTAATTACCGTTATTAAGTCTTCAACTGTTACCATTTAGCAATAGTAGCTACAAAACATGTACTATGCTGTGTAAACTGGACTGTATCACATAGCGTTTCAGACACACAAACTTTTAAACTTTCTAATTTAACCGGCGGCTCCCAGCCACGTACCGGCAGCGATCTACTGCCAGATTGACTGCCTTTAATTTACAAACTGCATCAGATGCATTTCTACGGTTGTTTTCCATAATGATGATGTCTCACAAACTGTCGCGCTCTCGTAATGACCGTCTGTCTCGCTGTCCTTCTCTCTCTCTTACCACTCGCGGTTCCACTTTTACTTTAGCGCTGTTTTCCGCCTCCGGAGGACTGTAACCAGTAAAATCCATAGATTTGGGATTTCCCCGATCGGCCGTTAGCGGTAAAAATCCGTAGATTAGCGCACCGTTATATAAACAGCAGGGTCGCAAAATGCGGTAAAAAGTAGCGGCTTGTAGTCCGAAAAGTACGGTACTTACAGTTTGGCTGTGATCAGGAGGATCAAAGCAACTCCAGCGTCCCTGGTGAGTTTCCTCAGCTGGCCGACCTGCAACAGAAACAGACTTCACTCAGATAACGTCCTTCATGGTTCAGATGTGTTGAAAGTTCAGTACAATAAATTCTTCCTCAGTAAGAACACACAGTAATCATGCAACCACCTGAAGGCTACTGTAAATTACATGACAAGTAAAGCTTTGCTGAACAAAATGAAAGCAAGGCGGTGCCAAAGACTGGACAAATCTCACCATGGTCAGGCCCAGGTAAAACAAGGCCGCCCCTCCAAAGGAGTTGGCCAGGCCGTCTATAAACTCCGACAGGACAGCAGGGATCCGCTGGCCCAGGAAAAAGTGGGAGACTATTCCTACTACAACCATGAACACTATCGGGTTCTTCAACACCTGGACAGGCAACAGTAAGAGTGGGTGAGATGCTCCTGGAAGTATATTGTAATATCTTAGAGTGTGCAGGCATGTTATACTTGATAGGATGTGCTATTATACAGTACCTGTAGGACTACAACTCCCAGGATTGCAACTGTGCTACGCTGCGGGTGGCTCGACTGCTTCCACTTCTGCACCTCGCACAGAGCAAAGCCGATGGGATTGAGGAGCATGAGGGAGACCGGGGCAACTAAATAGATGTACTGGAGGTACTCTGGATACGTGCTCCGGTACAAAGCATCAACTAGAAAAAAAAGAGGGATAGAGAGACACATAACCATTAAATAAAAAAGCAACTTGTCTTCACTGACAGTTAGTCGAGACAGTCTGCCTCACCTATAGGGTAGCCCAAGGCAAAGTCGTTGCTTTGTGTAGCAAAGATGGCGTACAGACCAGCTTTGCCATATCTGCTCTCTGGACTGGCCACCATCAGTGTGAGCACACACACCAGCACAAACACAGTCACCTATAAAAAGAATGAAAGCATCACAGTTTCATATGTTGGATGATGTATTGCAGTACTGTCTTATATTATGACGTTAGAGGGTTGACCTACCTTAGCCACCAGGACGCTCCAGAGAAACGCCCAGATGACATCTCCAAAGTCCAACAGCACCATGTTTTTAAAAAGCAGAGCTGGCAGAGCAAATTTGGACACAAAGTTCCCGAGACCCTTAGCCTGGTTCTCTGTGATGATGTCGCCCCTGTGGGATGGAATGTGAGGGTCAACTCTAGATTTCCTGTTTACAGCGGATTGTGATCATACAAGCTGCTAAAGTAAGCAGACCATTTTAATTTATATGTGGTTGGGCACTGCTGTCTATTTGTGTCATACCATACCTGCCAGCTATGTAGCCACACAGTATGATGCCAAAGCACTCAAGCAGAGCAGGGAAAAGCTTGTCGATGGACATGTGGGGCCCAACAGCAGAACCCGCGAGGGTATTACGGGAGATGTTCTTCCCATGGATGAGCACATAGTTGCTGGCGGTTTCCATGGCAATAGAGGGATGGGAATACCACAGGGGCCAGGTGATGGTTGAGGAATGTCAGCACTCTGGATTGAGGAAGGCAAGGAGGGAGGAGACAGAGAAAAACAGGAAAGGAAGATGAACAACACAGTTGGGGTCAAAGGCAGCAAAAAGGAAAGAAATGGAAATTAAATAATTGGCACAGAGAGGAAAGAGGTGCCACATTCGAGCACATACGAAGGAGATAATTGTAATGCAGGTGATGGATGATTGATGGATGATTGATGGATGTAACATCCCTCAGGAAGCTCAGCATCCATAGCTGGCGAGACCCTGCCGCTAGCTAAGTTAGCACGGTCAAGGCAAACAGTTCAGTCATTGCAGAAGCCGTATTCACTCCAACGTCTCTGTCAAGCCAGCCCAGACATTAACTTTAGATTTAGACACTACACAACACGCAACACAACACTCCTGTTATCTCACGCCGAAGTGACTTGACAGCCCCATTGACACTCCCTGATGCCCGTTAGCGCTAGCTAGGTGCATGCTAAAAACATCAGGGAATATTGACCTAGTTGTTAAATCACAGCGCGCGGTGAGCTTAATCTTCCACATCTGGCAAACCAAAATTAGTAACAACGGTTTAGGTTAGAAATTCCATTGCTTACCTCTGTTAACTATAATACCATGTTTGCCCAGAAGACGTCCTGCTACATGGAGGAGACTGTGGGGTTTTGCCGTTTGGGGGAGAAGCTCCGTTTCTGAATCTGACAGCTGCCGAGAGTGGAGAGGCCCTGAGAAATGACTGGCAGACGACTGAGCCAATCATCGTCCAGCTACGCATCAGCTTCGAAATGTGATTGGATAAGCGGGTGCAGGGCTTGGCAACTTGCTGTTTTCAAGTGGTAAGTGGAAAACAGCTCACTTAGTGTTTTCAAAGCCACTGTAGCAGTGATGGTGAACACCAAAGGTAACTGTCTACTAATATTCCTTTTATTAATTGGCTAAAAAAGTTCAGTCCATCTTTAAATCCACCTAATCTGAGTATATGGACTCCAAAATTATATATTACATAGAATAATAGAAAAAACGTTCAGATGTGTATCACTTGTAACAGCCACCTCATCACAAAGGATGTCAATGTTACAGACGATAAATATAGAAGAAATGATTGTTGTTATTGCATTTAAAGTATATCATATTGTTACATTACATAATTGCCAATATCCCAGACAAAGTTCTTCCACATCATGACACTTTTTTTTTAAACCAGCTTTATTGCACAAATATGTAAATGATGCATATTGGTAATAAGATAATACAAAGCAAATCACTTCATCTGAATTCTCATCAAATGATCGTCATTTGTGCTGGAATATCAAATTCCAAATATTATACCAATGTATTGTAAAAATAAAAAACAAAAAGCAGATTTTAACCCGAGGTAGAGCACAAAAAACATCTTAAAGCATTTTATTTACTGATGTAAATCGGTTTCCTTCTTTTTGATTGTCTTTAAGAATAATGTTTCTTTGGCAAATGAATACCATCACATGTACAAAAGACAAAAGCAATGCTGGGGAAAGCAAACAAAAACAATACTGCACAGTTCTGAAACATAACTTAAAAATAATAGAGTCCTTATATACCACTTGATTACATCATTCAGATACATAGGCACGTCCTTCATCACAAATCAAAACAGCAAGTCAAGAATCAATTCAACTGTAAACCAATGCTGCCACATCCCCACACAACATCATGCAAGTATCTAACTGATACATGCATGCTCACATCATATCTGACAATCAAATGAAAAGTACCGTTCAGTGGTTCCAACAGAGACACACAAATGTAAATAAACATACTGCGAAGGCACGCTTTAGCAAATTAGACATTCAATCTCCCCTGATGATTTCTGCAGCAGTGGTAGGGCCACGTTTCCTTTGGTTTCTTGCCTATTTATCGTTGAAGTTGTTTGCTGTCGTAATACACATTCTCATTCTAAATATTCTGCATGTCCAGTAAAGGTACTGCATTGTTTTGCATCATTAGAGCCGGACACATCCAGCGGAACCACGCACATATCATCTAAGGCACAAAAGGCATCCCTGGCTAACTGTCTCCACCTGTTTGTGCAGCCTGAAATAACATCAGAAAAGGCACAAGGGAATAGCTTGTGGTAATAATAGGAATAATAATCGACCGTCACAAAAGCTAAAGGGTTCCACCCCTTAATGGTTTTAAAGAAGAAAAACAGCATCTCCACACCCCTGAGGACGCCAATGGTTGCATAATTATCCCTGCACACCTGCGTCATGTATTTACCACAATGCAGACAATAATACTGCTGTAAGATTTGAGTTTTACCGAATGCTGCCGGAGGCTGGGAACGTCACACATGCTGGAGTTTTTGCATTTTACTCTTGTGAAATCTTTCAACCTCTGCAAGTAGAAGACGAAGATGTTTTATGATTTTGGGGACTTAATGTAAAAGCACTGGGAGTCAGAGTGAGCTTTATCTTGCAATGAAACAAGGATTAGAGGCAATGTGGCCTCGTGAAAATCTTTTTTTCCTAACTGATCCAACGTCCCACAGCAGCTTGGTTACCTCAGAGTTCTCCGACCCTGGTCCGGGGGAGCCACTGCCCTGCATGTCTAAGATGTCTTGCCACGTACTAAACCTGATTCCACAGATGAGTCATCATTAAGCTCCGCAGAAGCCTGGGACTACATTCCGGGCTGTGGCTCCCCAGGACCAGGTCTGGAGAACTTCAGCCATGCATAGTTGTACTCTTGAAAATCTTGTTTTTTTCTGGTGCCAAGAGGTTTTTTTTCAGCTGTCAGCTGTACCTCAGGTCCATTTTGCATAAAGTGAAATGAGAGCAACGGAGAGAGACAGGTAGGAAACAGAGAAAGAAGTCCCAGGTGTCTTGATTGCCGTCACCTCCTCTTCACCTGGATATCGGAGGAAGAGGAGGAAGAGGAGGGGCTCCTCTCTCTTTTTTACCTGGACCTGCAAAGCGGCGAAATACACAGAAGTTGGGGAGTTTTTTCTTTCAATTTTCCATAGGCAATTCCCTTTTCTGCCACAGGGTGGCACTGCATCACATTCCAGATTTATTTGCAGGGTTGAAACATGAAATTAAATATTAAATACCAAAATATCCAACAGTTTTTGTAATCAATATAAATGACAAGCTCTATTTCCCTTTAATTCGAATAAAACATTTCATTTATGGACCAACAGCGTATGTCAGCATGTGTGTACGTGTGTCTTTGTGTCTGACCTCTGCTGTCAGACTTTCCAATCTTGCTGGGGTAGGTCTTCTGGAAGGGGACATACGGCTCAGGTGGAGGAAGGTCTGACACAGGGTGGAAAGTGAACCGACACTCCCACTCATCTGTTAATGGAAAGAAATAAGAATCCAGTTGACTGTCAAAGCTAAAATGATACAGGAACGAGGCACATACGTGCAAGTTTAGTGCAGGCTGACATTCAGTTTAGTAGAACATGAGCGGAGGGCTGACGGTCTGTTCCTCACATAAACAGGATACTTTTAGTTTAACAAAGTACAAACAATCATAAACAACATGCAGGGAGGTCAGCGGGTTCTCTAGAAGAGAGGAACAGGAGTCGACAGCTGCAAGGCAACTCAAAAAATACTCAACTGAATTGGGAACTAAACAAACTAGACACCATTTTTTTCTGATGACTTGACTTAATCTTTTCTTGGTAATTGCATCTCAGTATAAAATGTGTCTGCATGCGATGATTATAGGAAAACTTTTTCATGAGGAAGTCCACTCAGTGTCGGTGGTTAACGTGATACGCTTCAGCAAAACATCCCTGTGTGCATTGTTAAGAAATTGCTGCAGTTTATTTCAATTATAACACCAGTGTAATCATTTAAGTTTGAGCAAGGATGTTGGTGTTAAGGGTGAAGTGATGGTCAGTTCAGAATTCATTTCTGGGTAACCAGGGTACATCGCACCGCTAAAAACCAAAACTTCCTCTTTCTCTATTTGGCTTTTGCAACAAGAAGCAAAAACTTGCATGATACATGTCGACACCGCCTGCACAGCTCCACAATTATTCAGAGCTCCTTTAAGTTTTTAGCGTGATTCTGTAAACAAGTAGACTAGGAAAATGTTTGCGATTTCTCTGGAGCAGGACACTCAGGTCACTCCTTGTCCCGACAGCCCTCCCCATTCAAACACTCTTCTGGTTTATGGGAATAAAAACAACACAAACCGAGGTCACCGGGTTTCTCTCACATAGTTGAATACAGTGGAACTCGAGGTAAAAACAACACTGAGGGGTACGACGGGTGTCTCAGTCTTTGAACAGAGTTTATCTTCCTGCAGCTGCCTGCTGGCCCACATGGATTCATACAAGAGACCCGTTATGGTTTTCATCTCCTTTAACTTTACTGAAATATTCTACTTCCAGGTTTATCATGTT
The DNA here is from genome assembly GCA_901007825.1 of Macroramphosus scolopax. Classification (NCBI taxonomy): domain Eukaryota; kingdom Metazoa; phylum Chordata; class Actinopteri; order Syngnathiformes; family Centriscidae; genus Macroramphosus; species Macroramphosus scolopax. Next base: position 15,880 of record CAAKHC010010739.1, read on the forward strand.
CTATCAGTGCTACTACGACTACTCACCCTGTATCTGGTTGTGGTGAGAGTTTTGGAAGCCGTTACCCATCGGTGGTGGAGGAGGAGGGGGCCCCCCTGTACCCGGTCTGTCCGGAGGGAGAGGGGGTCTACCACCAGGTGCACCGCGAGGGGGATCTGGTCCTGGTCGACCAATAGGGGAAGGAGCTGGAGATGACCTTACGCTCCCCCCACCGATGCTACGACATGAGGCTGGAGCAGGAGGAAGGGGCCCTGTGGCGGGAGATGTAAACATGGACACGTTAGCTGATGACAAGCTGAACGCTGCCCGTGCAAACTTACATTGTCTCCTGATGTGAATGATGTGTAAAAGCAGAAGATACCAATCAATCAATTGTGTTTACCTGTACGCGCTGGATTTTGGTTTCTTCCAAAAGAAGGCGGCCTCTCATTCGGTGGGGGAGGGAGGGGTCCCGTCCGGCCGTGTGGGGAAGCTGGAGGCTGGCTGGGGAGGAAATACAGAAATCATGTCAATCATTCAAAATTATCAATATAAAGCAAACACAACTCAATGATCCAATAACACTTTGATCAAATGTCACCGCTACCTGTTGAGTGAACTGTTCCTTTGGGGTAGACGAGGGGTGCTGTGGTCGTCCCCTCCACCTTGGGTGGGCAGGAGAGGAGGAGGGCCAGGTCGACCCGGCGGGAGAGGTGGCGCACCCCCACCTGTGGAGGAACGAGACGAGGAGGAGGAGGAGGCGGGTGACAACGGTTTAGAGATGACAGAGGGAGGAGGAGGAGGGGGCATATCACGGGGCATGGATGGACGATGACCTCCCACAGGAGCTGGTGGCGGTGGAGGTCGGTCATCAGGAAGTGGGGGCCTCCCCCCGGGGGCCGGCGGTAAGGGAGGCCGGCTGCTGTTTGGGGGTGGAGGAGGAGGGGAGGAGAAGCTCGGCCGTAGCCCAGGTGAGGAGCCACCTGGCGCAGGAGGAAGTGGCCCGTGCCTCCCTGGTGGGACACTAGGAGGAGGAGGTCCAGAGGCAGGACTGGGTCTGGGTCCTCCAGGGAGCGAAGGCGGTGGGGGGCCCCCACGAGATGTGAAGTTCTGGTTTGGTCGGGGTGTGTTGGGTATAGGAGGAGGGTGACCTCCTGGAGTGTCTTGTCTTGGAAAGAGATTTTGCCGTCCCTTAGGGAGATCAGGGACACTGCCACGGACACCAGGATGGGCTCCTGGGAGTTTAGGCGGGCCACTGGAGCCTCCACCGACGCTGAAGGGGCTCGGGCCACTCGACCGACCTCCTGGCGGGAACATAGGTCCTCGGCTGGGTGTTGAGTCTGTAGGAGAGATGAGAGATTGTCAAACTAGCTCTGTTACAAGATGCATTCCTTGTTGTACTTTTTACGTTTTTACCAGTGGAGTCTCTGCTTCCTGCAGAACGTAGTTTGGGCATCCCTCCTGCAAACAGGCCACCTAAACCTGCACCACCACCTCCTCCTCCTCCTCCTCCTCCTCCGCCGCCGCCGCCTCCTCCTCCTCCGCCACCGCCACCGCCTCCTCCTCCTCCGCTGGATTCTGAGAGGACAAAGCAAAAGAGATTTATGTAACTGTTTTACAGTATAGGGACGTTATACATTCTGTTGAAGAGGTCTTAGCTTACTGTCCAGCAGGGGTCCACTGCGGTCATTGGTAACAGACTTTTTTAGGTTGGTGCCTTTACAAATCTCGGACAACAGAGCGTTCCTTCCCTTCCCGGCAGGGCGGCTCGTGTTGGTCTGAAACACAAACGCACACACATTCGATCAGACGCAGTAAAGCTGCAGAGAATAAGAGGATGTGAAGTGAAGACTGTTAAAAGTTATTCAGGTTTCTTATGTGCGTACTAAGCAGATGGAGAGATTGAAAGACTTACAACAGGAAGGGTTGGAGGAGGCGGAGGCCCTGGAGGTGGTGGGGGAGGTGGAGCAGGCATCTTCTTCTCTCCACTTTACTGGGTCTGCACTGGACGTTGCACCCTGGTTGATAGATGATACACACATACATGAACAAAAGGCATTCACAGAGGAAATGAGGCGACCCGGAGCTCACTGATTATTTCTGACGCCTTCAATGGTGCAAGAGAGTCAGCAGCAGCCCGGACTAGACAGAAACTCATCCCGGCCGCTGTGATGTCACGTCTTCAGTTGCTGCACGAAGCTCGGTGGGGGTCAGGTGAGGAAGATACGTCTCAAGAAGTACAGCAGGTCGGATAGAATCACACATCACAGACTCACTCTGGTTCTCTTCACTCAAATCCTCAGCTCGGCCTGTCACTTCATTCCAGCTCGCACATTCACCAGTCTGACCATCCTCTAGGGGCCTCTTACTTCCTGTATGCTGCTGACAAACAGGAAGTCATCACGTGGCTCCAGCACCGCAGCCATCCGGTTGCCTGAACGGCGATACCTTCTCCACCTCGGCGGTGCGTCTGTGTTACATTATTCTCGTCCCTCTCACTTTCTTTCCCCTCAACTCTGCAGCTCTCGCTGTCCCTCGCTCTGCATTCTGTTTACCGCCGCTCTAATCCCTCTTCCTCCGTTCACCCACAGCGTCTTAACGTTCATCCTCTTTGCTAAATCAGCCTTCGTCTAAGTCTCTGACAGTTTCACTCAGTGACGTTTCCTTGTCCTAGTTTGTCATTTGTTCCTGCCACCCGAAATTCAGTTGCAGGGAACCGCCGCTGTTTAGGGACTTCAACATAAGAGAGTCGGAAGAGTGTGTAGCACAAGCTTTCCATAATTACTGTGGTCGTCACAAACAGTAAACGGATCAACTCTGAGTCCAAATGAAGTCACCGTGCAGGATGGCAGCTTCCTGGTCCGGGATATTTTAGCTTCTCTTTCACCCAGTGGGAGGAAGTGGAGCTGTCCATATATTATATACAGTTTACTGTAAAATGTCATACAAATAAACCACGTTTTGAGTGGATGAGTTGGACACTGGCAGGTCATTATTGAAGATGCATGTGTGCAGACAAATGCTGCATTATTGCAACTACATGGTGGAAAGGGAATAGGACACCGTTGACCCTGTTTCCTTGAATAAAATCTAAGATTTTTCTGTAATAGAAGTTAAGATTTTGGAAAGTTAAGTAAACCAAATATATAAAATAGGTCAAATCAGTTTGGACGTTTGAATTTGGACATGTTACATATTATACCTTGAAGCCAGACAAGAAAACATTACTTAGTAGCAGACGCTTCGACGAAGCTGTTGAAGCTGCACCGGCTGAGAGAACAACTGCTGATGCTTCGATTTGGCCTCCTCCATATTTAACGACTCTTTGGCAGATGTATTCCTCTGCCGCGGTGCCGAGGGTACTTAAATGCATTTATACAATTCCTGCAGGTCAGACTGAATGTAAAAAAGGAGGGCGGGGCTGAGAGGAAGCACCGGCACACCTTGCTTGAGTGTGGCGATGAAATAAGTTCAAGTAGGTCTGAGCACACAGGAAACGGAGATTCATACAGCAACTGGTTTCCTGCAGCAGCGATGAAACGACACAAATGCAGATTTAACAGGCAGGAAGTGAAGAGTCAGTTTGAGTTTCATATGTGTTGCAAGAGAAGGGGGGGGGGTGATGGAAACCCCCCTCCTTGATTGCAGAAACAAAATTTGGACAAGTCACTCCAAAAATATAACAACATGAGTCGACTCTGTTGGGGCAAGACGATACTGAAGCAGCTGGGAGACGATACAGAACGACTTCCTTCAGATGAAACAGGCCTGTGTGAGGACATTTAAAATGCAGTACACGACTTCCCGCTCTCTCTATCTCCTACACACACACACACACACACACACACACACACACACACACAAAGGCTCTTCTTACAGACAAACAGAAAGAGAGAGAGACAGAAGGGAGAAATAAGGAATGCCAAGGTGGGTAAGCCTTGAAGACACACACACACACACGCACACACGCACGCGCGCGCACACACACACCACACACAAGGCAGACATATGTTTCAGTTTACTAATGGCCATAAAAAGGCTTCTTCATCCTGCCTCTGAACCCCACAACCATCTTAAGAGTTACTGCACACACGCACATGCACACGCACACGCTTGCAGACTTTCAACTGATAACTCACAATAACAGAGGATTTTCTTTCTTTAACATCACAATGAATCAACTCAGCAGGTGAAAACAGGGAATCTGATTCAGTTCACAGACGTCACTTCACTGAAGGAGGCTGTTTAATACGAGACACGCCAAACGTTTGGTCGTTTGCTATCTGATAAGCAAGTCTGGCAAAGACCTCAGTAGTAGAAGTCGTCGGTGGGGGGTTGGTGTATCAACAGTACATGTTAAGGTTTCAGAAACAACTCAAACATACTCGACTATTACGCTACCTATACATGACTGGTCTCCACTGGAAATCCTCAAGCAGACTCATTAGTGCTGATGATCATGAAAAAGATCCAAATCTGGAGTGAAAAGTGTCATTTCAGACGTTTGAGACGCAGCCCAGGTTGGTAATAAATATGTTGGCGGTGCAAGAACAGTGCTGAGTGGTTAAGCTAACATCCTGTACACACCGACACACACACACACACACACACACACAGTAGGTGCTGCTATATTCATGGGGACCCGTCATTGATAGAACACATTCCCTCGTCCCTCAACCTTAATGTTCACACCTGAATACCGAACAATAATTCTGAGTCTTCATCATCAAACAGACGTTTAAACTTGTGGGCTCACCGTTTTTTGGGACCCCACAAATACAGTTAATAAGGACACACACACACACACCAGATGTGCCTCTAACGTCTCATTTCAGACTTCTTCTCAGCAGGATAATTTTACCTCGTGGACGCTCTTCAAAGAATTAAAGGCGGAGTTCACCTCATAATGGAAACGCTCACAGACGAACATCCAGAAAAGCTTTTTGTTTTATTAGCACAAGTGTCCTGTGTGTGATGTGTATCCAAATATAATGAGGTTACATATGCAACTAAAAGGTGCTAAACCTCTTGCAGAGAAAATCACTGAGCAACATGAACTTCTTTTATACGACGGTCTGGCTGAATACTGCGACCGGCTGCAGGGCGTCCATTACTTCCTGATATAACGACTTGCACTGAGCAGCTTAAACGCCTTATAAATCAATGTGCTGCCTCTGCGTGATCCATTAACTCCTGATGAATGACCTCTCACTTGATTTGTATTTAAAATGGGATGCTTATATATGCAGCTTAAAGATGTCTACTGATGGTGGAAGCATCAGTAGACATCAGAACCAGGCTCCCGCTCTACCTCCTGACACACAGCTGACTCCAAATCTTATGTTTTTAAGTGTTGTCCTCTCATCTATTCAATATGTAACACACTATATATATCTTATATTTAATGGAACGTGCTGTAATAGCTCTGTGAACAATGTCAAAGAAGGCCAGGTGCATATGCATCCACAGAGGTGCACTGCATGATGTAGACGTACGCAGGGTTAATCATCAGTCAATCAGAAAACACTTCACATGCAATACAAACAGGACCTTTGGCACATGAATCTACTGTTATTGTTACCACATGAAACACTGAGGTTATGATAAAAGACAGCTGAGCTGTTCTTTGGATGTAAGCCAACACGTTATTTCTTCCACGATCACTGCTTGACCTCTGACCTCACTCTGGAGTGAGAGGTTATTTAACGGCTGTCCCCTCGAAAGCTGTCACATATACTTCTAAAGCGGTCACACTTTTCTTCTAGCTCGACAGAATCTAGTCTGTCGATCCAGACCTTCCACACTTCTGTCCTACAGGAGGGATTTTAAAAGGTTTCACTGAGTTTTTGCTTTAAGAGCTCAAAATCTACTCCTACGAAACTCTACGGAAAGATGTTGAGTAGAAAACACCCTGGTGGAGGGTTCCACTTACTCAGTCTGTGTCCATAGAAGAACCAGCAGTATATTCAGAAGACAATAGAAGAGGCCCTTCGGTTCATTCCTCATAAAAAAGGCAAAAAATGTGAGCAGCAGCTGCAAACAGAAAGAAAAGAAGAAAGCAGAAAATTATCCGTGTCTAAGATCTTTAACAAACATGATAAGACTTCTCGATTCTTCTTCCTCTAAACTGTCAGCGGTCCCACCTCTGCACAAAAAAAACGTACAAACAGCACACGCCACTTCCTCTTTCTCAGTTCCCTACGTGAGGGAGTGAGGGAGTGAGGGAGGGGGTGAGATGGGGGACTTTGGACCTTGGGATCCAAATTAAGTCTAGAACGAGTAAGAAATACAAATGCACCCGATGCTGGATGTCCGTAGAGCTCTGAGGTAAACTTAACTGAGTGCAACGAGGCTGCAAAACCCTTTAATGCTCCGTATGTAACTCCACATAAACTGCACAGCTAACGCTGATTATAAAGACAAGGAAGAAGGAAACGTCTTGTTCCCTTTCAAACACACTTTTATTGTCATCTGCATCCGTCCCATCAGATGGCTCCGATTCCACTGAGCCAACTGAAAGTGAATTGATCCCAGACGTTGGTGCTTCTGGACAGCTGCCATGCCAGAGAAAAAAAAGAGAGTCAAAAAAAGGGGGTTAGCATAGCTCCACAGCAGCCACTTCCTGCCCTCTCAGTGCCCCACTTCCTGCTCCGCAGCGCAGGCTGCCAACCCGCCATCAGCTGCGCTTCAATACTGCCTCTCTCTTCTCCGCTCTGCAGCCAACTGCAGCACCAGAGAGGCTCCTCAGGAGACACCTTGGCTTTCACCCCCTCATACTCAGCTGCTTTTCTCTACCAGGCAGCGCTGAGGGGTGAAGAACCAGTTTGAGCTGGTACCAGTTAAAGGCCATTGCAGAGGGATGATGAGGCAGAAATAAAATGCAGCAGCTGGAGTGTCATTTACACAAAAGAAACGTGGAACAGGAACTCTTCACGTTACAACCTTTGAATCACCGCCGGGATCAGGTGATGCACTCACTGAGAGTCAATCACAGCGCCACATTCAGTTAAAACGATTAATTCTTCAGAAAACCTTCGTGACCTTCGTCATCTGGACCAGACATGCACAAGCACCGTGTCTCAGTGGACTCTATGAAGTCATGTCATCGGGTTCTCTCGTGTCATCACCATGGCTGGAAACAGTCATGTGATTCATTCGACTAAACGAGAAGAGAAGAGAAGAGAAGAGAAGAGAAGAGAAGAGAAGAGAAGAGAAGAGAAGAGAAGAGAAGAGAAGAGAAGAGAAGAGGAGAAGAGACATATGTGTCACCCTCACATGAATCTTAGTGCAGCTTGCCTGCAGGCTTCTCCGTCACTAAAGATGCTTTGTGATCACACATCCCACCACAGATGACTCACACACTGAAGGCCGAGCAGAGATGTTCCAAGATGTTGGACTGTCTGATATGTTACCTCATGTTATGGTATGATATCGTCTCTGGCTTCTTCCAAACCCTCTGTTATAATCGATTCGCCCTGACAGGAAGTTCATTTTCACATCTCGTTTGTTAGTTTGTTTTGACTTCCAGCGTGTTTACACAAAAACTAGCAGGCGGTTGTCACACAGCTTCACGGTGGAGGGATGCAGCGCTGCAGGCACCACCCGTGGTCCCCGGTGAGGGACAGCGAGCTCTGTTTAACACCATCACCACTGTGACGGCAGCAAAACAAACCGTTGTCACTTTCCGAAAGTCATTCTTTCCATCGTGCTGTGAGGCGATTGGATTCGACGGTGAGTCTGCAAATCCATAAAAGGAGACGTTGACACTGCCGGGAAGTTGCTTCATCCTTCAGCTCCTTCTTGTTCATCGACTCCATGCAACATTTCTAATTGATCTGCTGTCAACAAATGCCGAAATTGGCTCTTGTCTTGGTTTGTAGGAATGTCTTGGATGAGCGTTCGTCCTCTACACGAGAGTCCTACAGGATCATCATTGCATATCTTATCTCACTCCCAGTAACACACAGCTAATGACGGCGTACTGGACCTGCAGGCTGTGGTCATATATTAGAAAGAGCATTTAATAACAGTAGAGTGAAGAAAAGCAGTAACAGCCACCTCCTCTTCAGTTTTCTACCGTGTCTGTTGACGTCTTTGGTGAGCAGCAGCATCAACAACACATGAGACACGCGGCTACTGTGCGCGCCAGGATCACATGATGCTCTACAGGAGGAACACAAGCACAGTACTGTACATCCACGACTTCCCCAAACACACACACACTACACAAGTATGTGTAATACTACACTGTATTACCTCAATAGTGTTTAAGAAAGAGAAGATAAGTATTCAAAAAGGTTTTCCTCCAAAACTGCCTCTTGTTGTGGACGTTTTGGGGACAACAGGAATCGTTGCCACTCAGGCGGAACTTAAAAAATCTAAATATTGTGACAGGCTTCTTTAAGATCCCACAGAGATCTTAAACCTTTTTCATTTTAAGATCTCTGTGGGAAGGAATTTGAAGTATTTTTAATACTTTTCATTCGCTGTTACACAGAATAATACAGAACCGTGTTTCCTGTGTGGGACATGATCATCAATCAATGTGTCCTGGTGGTCGGCAGCACCCGGCGTTAGTACCTTCCTCTTTGTGGGTAGTTATTTCTCCCCCAGAGGCTCTTAAAGAGGCGTTTTAGGGGCGATTCCCATGGCAAGAACACACACAAAGGTTCAGACCGTCCTTAAAATGACTTACGAGTTCCTGCTGTGGGAAACTGCCTCTAGTGTGATCAAGTCAACTGACATCGTTTGTTCGGCTCTCACACGAAACATATCGACTTCAATGAAGCCCCACTGGCATGATTAGTTGCTTTATCAATTACTGTATCGGTTTTCATTCATGGAACTAGATGCTAACAATTAATTAGGTGGAGGCAGATGTCAGACAGCAACCGACCACCACAGCTGAGGTGGAGCCTGGGGAGACCTGACAACCTTCATCCACAGGTCAAAGTGACCTGGAGCAAAGAGAAGAACCTCAAAGTAATCCAGATGTTCTGGCCAGAACCTTCCACAGCAGCTCCGCCACCATCAAGCGTGTCTGAAAGTGCTTCACCCTGCTCTCCTGTACGGTAAAAACTTACTTCAACACCATCTGAGTTTCTGAGTTCGGCACCGAGCGGCTGCACGTTACGGTTGTTGCAGTGTAAACAAAGCTCGGAGGATTCAAGTCTTCCAGACTTCTTTTAACAGAAAACATCTTTGTTTTATTTTGAATGTCTAAAAGGGAAAGAATGTGTTTACGTGACACGGATCCAGAAACGTACCGACAACCATCAGGAACAGTTCATATGAATGTAAGTACAGTCAAACCCAACCTGACGTTCGTATCACTTTAAATATATATACATAAATATATCTCGGACGTCTCCTGAAGTCACCGGTCAAGATGATTCCAGCTCCGACCGAGAGTTAGTCGCTTGTTTCCACCAATAACGGCCAGAGGAGAGTGTGAGGATGTCGCATCGAATTCTACTTCAGAACTTTATACTGATCCTCAAAGTCAAGTGGACGAATTGGAAAAAACTCCCTGGGATTCAGAAAGAAATAGGAAGGACGGGCGCACGACCTGAATACAAACGCCTCAAACAAACACCTCTGGCCCTTCTGTCAACGACGTGGAGGAACAGAATGACAATTGTTGAGATGTTACTGATACTGAAGCCATTATCAATAGAGAGGAAGACTGATTCTTCTTCTCAACCGTGACTCCTCCTCGTTGTAATGCCCTGGCAGCAAAGACGCACCAGTTTGACATGATTGTTTAACAATGCATAACCGTAACAAAAACATGGAATTCTTCATCTCTGAGGAAGATGATTCTGATGGATCTGAAACCGGATCCCTGGAGATGTCTTGATCAGGATCATCTCACTGCTCTATGGATTCCTTTTAACAGTGATGTGACAGTGAAATCATCTCCTTTAGGAAAGAAACCCACATGTAAGACGTGTGGTTGGAGGGTTGGTGGTTTACAGAGCTGTAAACAGTTACGCTGGTTGGTAACTTAAGTGGGTGAACTTGTCGAGTTTTAACCGACATGAGGATGAGTAGATGCCTCACGCCTCTTCTGCTCAGAGTTTACCTGCACTGGCACCTACAAAGAAAATAAACCCTTGAATTCACATCTACACTTACAATAACTTCCTGGGCAATAACCAGTTTGATGCATCGTAATTGTACTGAGAGACAAACACAGCAAAAGGAGAACTGTTCAAAACCAGTGAGAAAGGCAGAACAGAGAACAACAGGGAAGCAGCCGCTTGATCCACTTCAAATAAAGTCGTGTTTAACCACTGAAATCGACCATATCAGTTCATTTACCGGAGAGGAGAAAAGCTCTTGTTTTCCCGTCAGATTAGAGCTGCATGCGTTTATCTGACTTCCTCCGTTCACAACGAGCCACTCTGTAAACTAAATGTTTGCAGAAGCAGCTCAGCCGGAAGAGTGCGTGTCGATGGAGCTGCATGCAGAGCGGCTGCTTGCAGTCCCTCTGCAGAGGTGTGGACTCCAGCTGCAGACTCAGGTCACTCATCAGAGGACAGGACAGGAAGGTGCATTGATATCCTTGAGAAAAAGATGCTTCTTTGTTTGGATTAACTTGGATTCTTCAGTTTACTGTAATGTAACTGCCAGTTGTGCTTCTAAATGTTACATAAGGTCATGAAAGAGGAGTTAGATAAGTGTGCTGCTGGCCGTGGAGACAAATTGTAGGAAAGAGAAATTAGGTGAACACATCTGTTAGGAGGCATTAGATGATGTTGACTTAACTTGGGACCTGCAGAACAATGACCTGGTCTCGCCTCTGGCATTCTGTCCGACAGGATGCAAACAAACACACACACACACACACACACACACACACACACACACACACACACACACACACACACACACACACACACACACACACACACACACATTCTCACTGTG
>CAAKHC010010739.1:26810-38691 GCA_901007825.1 Macroramphosus scolopax
CACACACACAGAGGCTACAGACACACACACAGAGGCTGCAGACACACACACACACACACACACACACACACACACACACACACGCTCAACACACACACACACACACACGCACACACACACACACACACACACACACACACACACACACACACACACACACACAGATTCTTCTGCTTTCTCACTGTGGATCCCAGCTGGAGCCGTTCGCATTTCTTTGTGTCCCTCCTCCCGTAGAAAGTAGATCCCAGATATGTGTAAACACTGCAGTGGAAAGCTTCAGCTACTTCGCTCCTCACACGCTCCGTGTGCAGATTAAATGTTGGGGACATGCTGTATCCTCGTTTGAAAAGAAACGCGTCACACACGAGACTCACACTGACCCTGCCGGGAGGATAAAGGACGAACCTTCGGCCTGCGGAAGATCGGAAAGATCTCGGAGAACCGACTGTATTCTTCTTTTAGACGGTGAAGTAAACAGTCGGTCTGCTTTCGTTGGCGACCTCCGCTGGAATCTTTCCCAGCTGCTCTCCGGACGATGACAACTACTTAACGGAACTCGGATGTCTCGGTTCACCGAGGCTATCTGTCCACGCACAAGCACAACGCCAAACTTACGCTAATGTTTGCTTTACCTACCTCTGTCAGGATGAAGTGCTGTGCACGGCTGCTAATCCTCCATCGACCGTCAGAATCCAGCGGTTTGTGTGTGCAGTCAGCCTGCAGAGGTCTGGCAGCCAGGCGGCGGGCGGGCGGGCTGAACTGGCCTCACCCAGCCGTATGTGGGCTGGGCTGCACCGAGGCTCTAATGGGGAGCAGAACGTGGAAAAACTGCCTCAGGAGATTAATGACAGACACTTTACTGCCAATGTGGGAAATGTAAGCTGGGTACATGATTTTATCTTACAAAAAACTTACAAAAAAAAAGATTTTTGTACAACACACAAATATATTCTGCAGCTTCGGTTGCTGACTTTATATTTAATATGTACTGATTTGCTACATTCATCAAATTAAACTTTATTTACAACAGGGAGGCTCATTGAGAGCATGCTCTCTTTTCCAAGGACTCCCTGTAAAAAAAAAAAACACATATTGACTTTAACACCAATGACTTGTGACCTGAAACTCTCTCTGAACCCCAAAAACTATTAATGCTTTTATTAAATGAGGTAAACACCACAGACACCAGAGAAGCAGCTGGGAGGGTTCCACTGCAGTTAGAAGTTGCCATGGTGATGCAGATTGCTTCTAGGAGGTGAGACAGACATCTCTGGATCTCTGGCTCGTTAGTCAAAGATGTGGGAAGGCTGGAGGCGACTTCTGTCACTTGGAGGGTTGGGGAAGCAAAATATGTGGTTGTTTTTGTTCTACATTCTGAGAAGGTCCTTCAGGAAGTGAGTACAAGCAGTTTAACACCTTCGCCCACTCTGTGTGGGATTTGAATCCACCCTAGTCTCTGAACATTCAGTCAATCAAACACCCCCTCGCAATGTTAACGGTAGAGAAAAATAATGTGATAAAACAACTATCCACATCCCCAGGCTTGTCCAGGCCTGAATCATGACCATCCTAATCAAGGTCCCTGGGTTCTGCTATTCCAAATGTAACTGATTATTATAGGTTCAATCAAACATGTAGCCTTTATTTTGTGGGTTTGTCGGTGAGCTTCATTATATTCTGAAGGTGTCAATAAAACTTCCTCTGATGACTGTCTTGGTTGACTGCACTCTTTGTATCCACGGCTCCAGCACAGCTAATCCAGCTGTGCTTGCTGGGTCTCCTATCCAGGGTTTTAGCAGTGATGCAATGTTTCCAGATGTGGAACCACAGGGGGAAAAAATCTGTATTAGTCTAGGAACAACAATTATTCCGCCTAACAAGTATAAATCAGTGTGTTGCAAATACTACTGTACGTTTAATGTTTAATAATCTCCTCTCAACAGGTCTGAAGAGGGACAATAATATCTTCAGTTAGTTAATCTGCGGCTCACGATCATCAGAGGATTTAAATTATCCTCTGTGCTGTTTTATGGGTTCAATTAATCCGACCTGGAAACAAGAGCTTGATGGAAGTTTCTTTCTGTTATTTCTGTATTATTCTCCCCCATTTCTGCTTCTGTAAATCATCGGTCTGAATACACAGGATGAAGTAAACCATTATTTATACTTTCCCCTCATCTTTAAAAGGAACTTCCGTTGTTACACAACTGAAGATTTGTGTCAGTGTTTGGTTTCTTATTGGACTTAAAGGAAATTAGTCATTGAGCACAACGAGGTGGTGGTGGGTGGACAGTCATGTTGGATGCATCTGAGCTGTGGCCTCCTGCACTGAATCTGCACCAACATAACAAGAGCACCACCTGGTGGTTTTATGTGGACATTAAAATAAACTGTTTTACTGTCAATCCTGCTTTAAACTGTGAACTCAACTGCTCACGTGGTTTACGCATGCGTGTTAAATTATTTTTTTAATCCGATTTTTTCATGGTTCATCATCTTACTGCAGGTTGGTTAATCCTGGTGCTTTGTAGTGATGTTTAAAAGAGTAGCTGGATATCTTTGTCTTTTTTCTCAGTGTTGCCACTGTATTTCACTGCTGGAAGTCAGATTGCATCATCATTAAAAAGGTCCTTAGATAACTGAGGAAGTCAGACAATGTTTAAGTACATAGCAGTTTATTTAATCTCTTTTCAATGTTACGGCATAAAAGTGCACACAAACCAAGGCCAAAAACTGTTAGTGACAGTATAAAGTCTTCACTTTATATTCTATGACTGATGTGAAGATTTTTTTTCTGAAATGTTTAAAGCAGTCATACAGATGAGGATTGTTACTGCAGATTTTTGACGGATGACCAGAACAAATATTGTAATTCTAATAATGTAAGTCATGTGTTACAATACAGATTTTATTTGTATAAACCAACAAACAAAGTTTCTCAACTTTTCCACTGAGGACTTAAAAATTCAGATGGAGGAATTTGTTTGCTTGGTGATACACTGGCTTATGAACAGGAGGCTGTGAGGGCGCCTCAAACATCAAGCTAAATGATCTTGATCGCCCCCTGGTGGCTGGCTGCAGTACATGTCATAAGTCTGCCATGTTAGCAGATGGGACTTGGCAAAGCTAAATAAAATCAAAATACAGGTCAATTCATTTGCTGTCAGTCACCTCTTTAGTTCTCATCACACTGGTGTTTTTTTTCAAGCGTTCATTTTGCTGATAACTTTGTCTTTAATTAGTTATCTGAAGTTATAAAAAGGCCAAGTGATGTCATGATTGACAGCTACTACGAGTGAAGTTAACCATGACCATGGATGTCTGTTTCATATCTTAAAAAAGGTTCTGAAGTAAACTGATTTCAATTGAGTGAGGCGAGACCTCGATACCACAGCTCCATTCCCTCATCACTACTGCGCAGACTCTGGTTCCAAATGACGTCGCCCAGCGCAATAGTGCAGCGTGCCCGTCTGGGATATTTTCGCTTCATTTACGCACAGTGGAAGGAAGAACATTCTATCACACTTTCAACAACTGACCTTCCCTATACTTCACTCAGGAAACAAAGACGACTGGCTGTTCAGAGAGTTCTGCTGAACAAATCACGAGTCTGAAAGCAGAAGAAGACAAAAGCTAATTGGCTGCTCAGGCTCTCTTGGAGGTCAAACACTGGTTGACAGCCTCCAGTAGGGAGGAGTTCTCCAGCGCTGCCGCAACTCTCTCTTTGTCCGCCAGCTGTTTGTTCACTGCACACACAGAAGAAGAAACCACATTCGTCACATCATATGTAAGCAGTGACTACAATGAGGTATTGCATTATTCTTCTGTCGTAACAATGAACAACTATTTTGACATTCAAGCTAACAGCTGCTCAGTGATCAGGAGAGGAACAGGAAACTAAATATTACAGTTTGCAGGAAATAATATCAACTAATATCAGTGTGCCGTCTCTATGTGTTGTCTCCTACCTGCTTCCTCGGAGGCGTGAGTCCCTGGAGTGATGTTGACATCGATCTGAACGAGAAAACATCACAAATCAACTCACGATCAGTCAAAATGATGTGCATCACCCACGGCCAACACACACACATTCACATACTTTGAACCTGTCGGGCAGGGAGCGCAGCAACTTGACTTTGATTGACAGACCGATGAGTGTTGCCATGCTGCAGTGGGGGATTGTGGGAGTGAACTCGATACCCACAGTGCTCTTGGCATCATCCACCTGAGCAGGGCACAAACAGACAAGTTCATTTCCTGATAAAACATAAGAGAAGGGATCAAGAGGGGGTTACGTAAGAGCAGAGCAGACTTCATTATAACAACATATTATTTACAACATGACGTAAATAAAAGAACAGAAAGAGTTTATAGGTGGCCAGCCGGAACTAAGACATGTCATCATCTTATCATATGAGTCACTGAAGAGGAGTTTGAAACTGATAATAGAAATGTAAATCATCGCAGAATGGTGTGGAAAAGCCCTAAAACATATCTGCCAACTGGAAGGAATATTTTCATTTGCTGTAAATATAAATCAACTCATCTCTTGAGGTATCACACTTTAGGACTTACAGCAGTAAAATCGTGTCGTCAAGCGGACAGGGATATGGAGTATAGGGGGTTTCAGTCGTTATACATCATCATGCAAAGAAAAACACCAGAACACAACATCACATACGTTGACTCTGACTTGGTCCACGACATCGAGCTCCTCCAGAGACAGCGGGTGCTCTGGGTCGTTGATGGATTTGATCAGATGTGAGTTCAGTTAAAGAATTTAACACAACAGAATTAAAATCATCTGCCGCTGTGAACTGTAAACATTCACTTCATCCAACAATCTAAATAGTTGCTCGACGCTGGGTTAATCTATGAATCATCAAAAACAGTGAGTTCTGTGTTATAACTTCCTAAAGGCAGTTTCACCATGAGGTTGCTTTTTTTCCTGATACAACTAAATTGTAATTATATTGTCACATAATACAAAGTGACTTATGTGAAAGTTTTAGCAAAGTACAAAGAATAAAAATTACAATTTGGTTTTGGCTAAGACTTTAAAAATGCCTTCTGAGATTGTGATTGACATTGAATGTTGATAGTACGAAAAATACATTTTTGTAATATCATGGCGTGCTATCTTTATCTAATTCCCACATGATTAAAATACATATTTTATACTCAGTTTTAGGTAAATGTAATTAAGTAATGTACAGTTCCACTACTTTAAAGATTTCTTTTGATACTTTTCCACGACTTTTCCAGGCCTGAGACAAATTTCCAAGACCATCCGTGTCAACATTTACATCTATTTAATACAAAATGAAGAATATAAATATTACTTTATCGATTTTCCTTCAAACAAACTTACTCTGAGGGGTAAAGGTATTTTCAAAGGTATTTTCCAAAACCTCACCAAACATGGAAATTGAAAGACTTCCAGGTATTTCATGGCCGTAAATAAACCGTATACTATGGAGTATAAGGACAAATGACACCCAGCACAATGAAATGATAGTACAGATGTTGAAATCACACTGAAGTAAAAAGTAAACGAGGTATTTCTACTCGGCTAATCTCAGGTATTGTCTTTTGTGTACAATAGTATCCGCTATAACTGTTTCAATTATTGTCCACAATGTAAATGTTAACGTAAGTAACTCCACGTAATGTAACAGTTAACGTAATCGTATCACTGATGCAACAGACCGTAAGAGCGAGAAACGCAGCACATGTCCGGCCCATAACTACGCAGTTAAACAACACAGAGAAAAACACATATCTTTCAGGAGTAAAATAAATCTAAAAAGCAGAGTTGGTTGACGTAAAAAATAGGATATCGAATATTTCTCTGTCGTCGATGGGGTCGTGGACGTCCTCATCCTCGTCGGTCGCTGTCAGCTGCCTCTCCTTCGACCGCTCGAATATCACAGGGTTTTCGTTATTCAGAGGAGCTTCAACAGACATGTTTAACAGATATTAAACAGCTAATCCCTGTGGCTGAACTGGCGAACCGTCACACACACAACGAAGTGAACGCACGACTAGCAACAACCTCCGACCGACACAAACAAACAACCACTTCCTGTAATGACGGAAAGTGATAGAGTCCAAAAAGGTTTTCTTAAAGAGACAGTACACAGTTAGCACGCGTTTGAATCGCTGGCTGTATGAAAGAGCATCTTAACTTAAAACAAGGTGCATATCTGAGATAATTACCTGGCAATAATTTTGAAAGTTTTTAAAGCTAAAAGATTTTTAAATGATTTGCCCCATGCTATTATATTACATATTAAACAGTGGAGTCTGTTCTGGCAAGTTTTCTCAAAGAGCTGAATGATTATTCATTGCCATTGATTTTATGGTTCAAAGGTTTAGAATAACTAAAGCAGTAGTAACTTTCATCCAGCATTTGTTTTTTCCATGTGCTGTTTCAGAACTCAACTCTTCTGTGTGTTTCTGATGGTGCAGTGGGATGGTTTTCCTCCCTGAGTGAGTGTTAATTAATAATGTCAGCAGTTTCACAGGATGATGGAGACATCATTCCCACCAAGGTGGTATTGAGCCTGACACTGACCAACACGTGGGGCAGGTCTTTCATCTGATTGCTGGCCTCCCTCAACAGATATTCACTCTCAATCTGTCTATAAGGGCACTCACACATTGGCTCATGAGAGTGTTTGCTGGTGATTTGTTGCGCTGTGGGGAAATGAGCCTTCACAAAGGGATGAGCAGCATGACAGATCACTGATAGCAGCATGCGATAGATTATTGCTACAGATCTCTGCAACATTGTCCATCAATCACATGTGCAAGTCGGCGCGTGCACGCGTGCACACACACACACACACACACACACACACACACACACACACAATCGCAGCATCTTCCTCGTAGTTGCATGTCTCCTCGAAAAGAGTTCTGATTTGGTTTGTGAGTGACCTTGAACTACTACTGAATCATTGACGATCATTTCATCTACAGCACTGAAGATATTTCACTTTCAAGATGGATGTATTTACCTTTCACTCTCTTAGAATCTTTTCTATCTAATTTATTTACTCAGGGACATGGGTTTGTAACACTGGGAAAGAAAGAAAAACGGAATGGGAGAACAGGGACAGGTGTAACAATCTTCCCAAGAAGCCAAAAACAATTGACACTGGAATATCCAGTTTTCTATATAATAGACTTCGGTTTGTCAACTACTGAAAAAATGCATTTAAGTTGTTTCATAAAATATTTACAGGTTGTCTCATGTTATTGAGACACACATGACGAAGAAGAGGGGACGCCACATAACTGCTTTCTTCCGTTTCAATATCTCAGAGCTGAATATTTTCTCACCTTCATCATCTGTTCCTGCTTATCACCACCCGTCTAAAGCACCTGATCAAGGTGCTGTGTCAGTGTCACATTTCTGATTTGATGCTGTTAAATTATCACATTATCACATTATTATTATTAAATATCTTTCACACTTTAACACTGTATGTTGTTAGTGACAATTCCTGCACCAACACGATTACTTCTTCCTTGACTAGTCACACATGATGTATTGAGATTATAGTTAAATAGCAGATCATAGACATTGTCCTTCACCCTCAGGTGCACCCAGACATCTCATGTTAATGGATGAATGTCTTCACCAGGGACATCATTAAGATACTGCTTAGGTCGGAATCTGACCCTGAGTGCAGTAAACTGTCAGTCCATCCCTCTGAACGCCGCCCATTAGCATGATAATCAAGAAGGTTTCTCACCTTTCCTACGTGTATGGTACATATGAATATTAGCGTATTGCTTACACACACACACTTTTCTAGATGTTTAAAGGAATAATTAAGACATTTTGGGAAATGTTCTTATTGGCTTTCTTTATAAGAGTGATATGAGGAGGGGTACCGCTCTTATATTTGCCTCTTCTATGGGAACCACAGCCAGGTGGCAGTTAGCTTAACAACCTGCTCTAAAGGCCTTTGCACACCAAGTGTTTATTTTTTGGGGGGCATTTAAATATCCATACACACAGAGTCTGATGTGTTTTAAAACATGACTATTCTATTCATTGTAACATTTTGCAGTGTGAAGCATCACAGAGTCTCCCTCTGTTTCTCCCTCCACCTCATGGATGCCGAGGAAATCTACAGCTGTAAGGCCAATAAACGACACTAGCTTTCATCTACTTGACTGGAACACGATCTAATCTTTCGTGCATGGTCTATTTGCGATCAGTACCTACCATCTCCATTTCCCAAGCCGTTCTCAAAATCTCATAAAGTTCTAAAGGGCTTCAATCCCATATCAGTCCAAAGCTCAGCCTGTTCTGCTCCTCAGGAGTGTGCGTAATGTGATGTATTACCACTCCTCTGTTGTTTGGATGATGTCCAAACCATCTTGCAGGACCAGGTGGAAGTTAGATGAGTGTGAAGTGGAAACCAGACGTACCGGCTCATATAAATTCTCGAGGCACTCGGAGCAAAGGTGGCAATTTTCTGTGACATTTGGCCTGATGAATGTCGCTGTAATAGCATGTTCCTGAGATAATGAGATTCATCCAGAAAGGCCAATCTGCAAATTGAATTGCATTTTGTCCCCTTTCAGATTGATCATTTTAGTGGCCGGAATAGCAGAGGTTCCCAAAGGCTAGAGAAGAGGACAAAGACTCAGCCCTTTAAATCAGTTACTGGAAGTCATTGGGAACAAGGGTCATTCATTTCATAGCTAGTAAGGTGCTGCTAAATCTCTTGGCCTGGGTGCAGCAGACTTTAAGAAGAGGCAGTTACCACATGAGTTTCATATTATGAGGACCGAACATGATGGCAGACAGCAGCAAGTTAAAAGCAGGAAGAACAAAGCTGATTTGTTCTTCACGTTTGTGTTTCATTTTTTCATTTTGTTTCTGTACGAGCAAGCCTGGAGGCCGGTCGGGTGGCGATTCAGTCCAGGAAACTCGGGTGAGTCATCCCGTTATTGACCACGTGTTTGTCTTTAAACAGGAAATAGTCTCCCAAATTAGTCTGGTAAATCTCAGAGCGATCTCAGTCGATCCACAGCATAGATGGCAGCGAGGTGTGTTTAATCAGACTGGAAAGTCAGTTTTGCTGCATGTACGGCATGCGGACGGCTTCGAGTGGAGGCTGAAGTGAAGCTATTTCAGAGCAGATTCATTTCGGACTGATTACTCGGTTCCGCCTTATTAAACTGCTGCAGCAGAGCAAGAAGAACCTGGTGATGGTTTAAATGCAGTACATGTGTGAAGCTAATTTAATTTTTCCCTATGTGACGAGCTGGGATTGGTTCAACAGGAGGTTTTCTTCTAGATACAGTCTGACAGGCAAATATCCTGCACAGCTTTCAAGCTGAGCATCTTTTGATGACACTCTTCGGGGATGCAGACCAACACAAAGCAGTAAGTCTCCTGACAAACCGACAGCTGCTCTTCACACACAGAGACTGACAAGGGCGTATCAGGGAGGAAATCCAGTGTCTACAGATCAGCCTCAAAATAGTGTCATCAGGGCGTTAATGGTGTTGTGTTAATAGTTCATGTGTGGAGGAGTGGACACAACCACGTGTGTCATCTTCTTAATGCATGCAGGCTGAAAATATCTACTCAGCACATGGCACATGGCCACTGAAACATGCTACAGTGCACCCTTTCCAGGGCATATATAATTGAAAAGAATATGAAATATTGAATATTATAGAAAAACCAAGGCAGTACAGAGAATAGAGAACTCTCAGTGAGCAGCCGATGTACCTGGAGGGGGCCGAGTGCAAATGTTTATCCCACCTCGTTTGGAAGTGTGGACGAATGAAAGCAACTTTTACTTCAGCTTCACCTATGAATCCCTTTCAACGTCTGTTTATCCGGTTGAAGCCCGGCAGTCAACCCAGCGAGAGAACAGATAGTCGGATGGGTTGCCAGATCTCACCAGTGTGTTGCTGAGACTGAGACAGGTCAAAGACAAAGACAAAATGATTTGACATACATTTCACCCGCAGGTTGATGAGGATTATCCTCCCAGGAACAAACAATTAGAGTAGTGATTTTAAATGCTTGTGTTCTTTCACAACTGATTTTGCAGTGATGAGTCACCTGAATCTCTTCCAACACACCTGCTGCGTTATGTTTTGACAACTGGAGCCAAATGGGATATATATATATATATTGTATATTTTATGCTGAACGATTCGGGAAGAGAACAGCGTCTTCAAGTCATTTTAATGACTAAAATCAATGGAGCAGTGACGGTAGCAGAAGGTCTCTCTCTCTCTCTCTCCCTCTCCCTCTCTCTCTCTCTCCCTCCTCTATCCTCTCATTCTGCAGAGTGCGGCTGAGCAGAAAGCAGCCCCTTACCGCTGCTGTCTTTGCAGTGGAGGCAGGCAGATGTTGACCGCTGTGGACGCAGGGGGACAAAAACCATCAAGGACGTGGAGAGTGTTGAGGAGGCGGACGGGAGTGAAGAGAAGAAAAGAGGCAAACTGTCTGCCTTCTTCGCCCGGCAGGTTTTTCTGCATCAACCTTCCCCCCCATCATGGATCTCGGGAGTAAAAGAGTGCGGGGAATTATTGCACAAGTCGCCCTCTTACTTTTCAGCACATTCGGGGCCACAAGAGGAGGTCAGCTGAGACATTTATTTAATCTTGCATGACAGTAGATCTGATGTGGGTTTAGATCTGCTAAGGAATAAATGTTGTGTCAAAACAAACTTTTTAGTTTATGCAAAATTGTCTTTTTTAAAAAAAAAAACATGCACATGTAGCATCCACACAATACTTCTTTCCATATCTTATTGCACTCACAGCTTGTAGTGCGACAGCTCTTTAATGGACTTGTAAAGGAGGCTTGTGAGTCCCGCAGCTTGTTAAACAGCAGCCACCTGCTTCCCCTGCTGGGAGCGGCGGAGCTGGACAGGCTGCAGAAGTTAGAGGCTTCGTATATGGGAAGATGTTCTTACAGTGTCGTATCTTTACGATTCATAAGTTAAAGACTTAATTCGATGTTAGTGATGAAAATACATTCAGTGCTCATGAAGAGGAGAAAAACAAATCCTAAACTGAAACTTGATTTATCTTCTCTTTGTCTTCTTGCTGAGGGATGATTTATAAGTTGCTCAGCACGGATCGGAGCAGGTCAGTCTGCAGGATCGTAGTTACAGTATCGGAATATAGTTCATGTAACTATTTAACAGCTTCCAAATCATTTTGATGTTTCACCTACTTGTGAGAGAAAACAGGCGAGAAAACAGAACCGAACAGAAAACGTCACCCATGAGAGTTCAAACACACTTCTCAGAAGCAAGCTATCAGTCAGAGTGAACAAAACCAGAAGAGCGGATGTCGATGTGTCTGAACGCAGCCACGGGGACGCTGCTCAACACTTCCTTCTTATAGGTATTAAATTCTTTATGGTATGGTATGGTATGATTTATTCTTGATCCCAGAGGGAAACATATTTTGCCAGCAGAACGAAGACATACAGTAGACAATAGACAATACTTAAAACATGACAGACAGTAACATACATAGACATAATCATAGAGACAGAGCTAGAGGTGTTTGTTGAAAAATTTAACAGCAGCAGGGACAAAGGATCTTTTTGCTCGCTCGGTAGAGCATTGAGGCATCCGAAGCCTATTGCTGAATGAGCTTCGTAAAGCATCAAAAACATCGTATAACGGATGGCCTTCAAAAAACAGAATACAGTTCAGTTTGGTCTTCGTACGCTTGGCTATAGTGGTCTCCAGAAAGTCCAAGGGAAGACCGATCACTGAGCCAGCCTTTTTAACGATTTTATTAATCCTATTCTTGTCCATTGCAGTGATGCTGTGTGCAATTAAAAAACAACAACTGATAAGCTGATTTAGCTTGCGAA